>JABXJD010000027.1:375000-592500 GCA_013375575.1 Percina caprodes
CCTCATGTTGTCTTCATGTTGTCCTCATGTTGTCCTCATGTTGTCTTCATGTTGTCTTCATGTTGTCTTCATGTTGTCTTCATGTTGCCCTCATGTTGTCTTCATGTGGCCCTCATGTTGTCCTCATCATGTTGTCCCCATGCTGTCCTCATGTTGTCCTATATCAATGTTCTTTTTAATTCCCCAAAATAACATGATTGATTCCACACAACGCTCTTTGCCAAGTACAAATCTCTACTTTCATTAATTTTGGGGCGTCTTATTCAATTTTATAGCATTTGAAACCAAATTGAAGTGTTTTTGAAATAGTATTGAGAGTAAAAGTTGACATATTCCAGTCTGTGATTATCATCAACATCCATTCCTTTAATTTTAGTCTCAATAATTCCTAATTTCTGCTTTTCTAACTCAAACATTAGGTATAATTTCCTATAAATTAGGTTTATTGACCATAAATTCCAAAAATAACTGTAAATTTAGAGTTAATAAGTTAGTGTTACGTAGTGTTGAAAATGTAAAAAAAAGTGACAAACATTGAAAAAACGTCACAAAAAAAAGGACAAAAACGTAATTTCTTTTTAAAACATCAATAAAAGTGTTGATTTTCAATTTTGACGGGAAGACAACACGATCATCCTTTTTCAGATCAAGTTACTCAAATTTAATCCATGGTAATATTTAACTTGGGTAGAAATGATCATATTTATCATTAATCCCATATTAATCTAATCTCGCTCTCCCAGACCTTCCTCCACAGCTCTGCGTAGGAGGGTCTGGTTAGTCCACACAGCATTCTGGGATGGGAGAAAAACTTGTTTATTGGCATTCATTTAAACCAAAGGGTTGAGAAAACCAGAAAGTTATAATCCAAATATGTCAAATAAATGCATCTGGTGTCCTGACAAACAGCGGGCCACCAAAGCTGGCCTTTGATGGAGGAGAGGGGGACCGTGGGTGGGTCCCCTGCCTGGAAATGAAGCCGTTTCAAAGGTCTATAATCTGTTTATGTTTCCATCGTCCCATTTTTGTCCGTCGGATCGATCCAAAGCCGCTTTTCCTGAGGCCTTATCATGGAAGCCAGAGAGGGAGACCCAATCTAATTCTGCGCTCCAGCAATATTCCACAAAGCAATATAACCAGGCTGCGATCACATCACATCCAAAGGGAAAGAGCAATATTTTTCCATCATTCTTCTCGTCTTTCTCTCTTCCAGTCCTCCCCTAATGCTGGCCCTTTTTTTTTGCGTTCTCTCCCAGGGCTTCCCTCTCTTATTGGACAGAATGAAAGGACTTCAGTCAAGTGCTGACGCTCTGTTTCTCTACGAGGCCGGTGGCTCATCTAAAAGTGTCCTGTGGGGGAAATAGTTCCTCCACACCATCTGTCATATAATTTGATTAATTAGCCGTTGGTACCACTGTTGCCCCCCGCAGTGGGACTGAGGGTCGGCACTCGTCCATCCCTCCATCTCTCCGTCTGTCACACACAATATCGCGAATGCCACTGATCAGATTTTGATGAAACTTCAGAGAAGGATATTTGTCAGTGCTCCGAGTCCCGGCTAGGCGGCACCAATATTAAATATTTTACAGTGCAATTTTGCGGCCAAAATGATCTCAGTATATCACAGTATGTTGCCTCGACTCAAGCCACAAGTGGAGAGTTTGTGGTTCATTTTGTACTAATAACCCAAACTATAATACAGTTACAAATATGATAGAAGACATTAGTGGTTTCCAGGTTGACACACAAATCGGAGAGCTCTGGAGATGATTAGCAGAATAATAATAATAATAATAATAATAATAATAATAATAATAATAATAAATAAAATTTTGCTGCACAAATGGTGAATTTTTTGTTTGTAAGTTGCACTTTTTTCCGGAAAAACGGGTTAGTTTGAACTTTTCAAGCCCATAAAAAAACAACTGATACACACATACATACACACACATACATGCAGACACACACACACACACACACACACACACACAAACACACACACACACACATACACATACATACATACATACATATATACATACATACAAACAAACACATACAGACATACATACATACATACATACATACACACACACACACACATACATACATACACACACACACACACACACACACATACACACATACAGCTGATTGTTGCTTTTGTGGAAAGCTTTGATGGTTGGTTGGTGATGTATGGTATTGTCTTTCCGTCCTGGTTGTCCCTGCGTCCCTCTTCCTGGTAGCTGGTTCCCTGTCAGGTCTTCTGGTTATTCTTTGTTTGTGCCTGCCTGCCTTCTTGAGGGAAAACTCTGCTTTTGGGTCCAAGGCTCGCAAGTCCTGACACAGAAGTAGTGACCATTTTCTTTACACACAGGACTGATCACCCGTTTCCTGTCGGTTTCTTCCCGGATATTCCCAAAAGGTGTCTTGGTCTCAGCATGGACAACATGAAAACACGACCAATAACAGGAGCGAAAAATAGAAACAGACATTAAAACTTGCCCAATTGAACTTAATTCCTTTAGACTTCTCTCCACGTCTCTCCGTTTGGTTTCTGAATGGTAACTTCTGACCAAACTACGCCGTAGCTGAGTTTATTCGCTTCAAAGCGGTTGATGAACCCAACATATTCTCCCTCACACTCAACAAGTAGAGGAGTGGCACATTTACTTCAAGGTTTACGCCTCGATGAGGAGGTCTAGGGTTCAAATCCGACCAGTGACCATTTCCTGCATGTCATCCCTCCTCTCTCCCACCTAGCTGTCCTATCAAATAAAGGTGGAAAGCCCAAAAAATAGTCTTTAAAAAAACAAGTGACGCTTGTTCGGGTGCCTATGGTGTTTGTTATTGATGCAAAAAGTCTCCTTTAGGGTCTTATTTTGACTTGGTCGGGACTCTTGGCACCACTTTTTGGCGCTCTGGATCGGGACGTACGGTTAACTGACGCCACGAAACGGGACAGTTAAGTTTAGGAAAAGATGGTGGGTGGACTTACCAACTACATGTTTCAGGGACACGCAGGACACAAACCCCGGTGAATGTCCTGTGTTGTTTTTATGAATATTTGTAACAGAATGTGTTGCATGCAGACATCCTGCACCAATATCTTAAGAGTCTTCATATTCAACTTAATATACATAACATCCCAGGGCTTCCCACTCTATTTACTTCATTAGCTGTGCAGTGTTTCTGCCGCAGACTTTATGAACAAAGATAATCAGAGTTTTCTCTTTGACAATCTTTTCCGAAAGGTTACCCTTTAAAAGTTTTTGAAACTTTTAGAAAGTAGTTCAAAAGCACACGCAAACAGATTTAAAATACAGATTAGACTTTCAATAAACCCTGACACAGAAACATGATATCTGCAATGATGGAGCATATAATGAGATTTACACACAGCTCCAGCCGATAGCGGTCACTGCGTTTTCCGTGGAGAAGGATGATGTTATGTGTGTGTGTGTGTGTGTGTGACAAAAAAAAAAAAAGCAACAAAAAAATTAGCAAAAGTGACAATTAAAAAAAATAATGTCCAAAACGTGGGCAAAAGTGACAAAAACGTTAAAAAAAGCAACAACAACCTTGGAATAAGCGATCCAAAATCTCGCAAAATGGGACAAAAACGTTGGAATAAGTGACAACACTGTGTGTGTGTGTGTGTGTGTGTGTGTGTGTGTTGCCTCATGTACTGTTGCAACAGAGTGTCTTGGATCGATGTATCCCTACGAGAACACACACACACACACACACACACACTCACACACACTCTCAGATCTGTGTCATGACAGAAACAGGTTCATCACTCAGGTGCACGGCATCTTCCACTTTGCGTCCAGAACATATAATTTCACTTGATGCCGACGTTCTTTTTCTTATTAATGTGTCTTTTATTTTGGCGGAAGCACACTCATCCCACCTCCCTTCCCACAGGAGAGGGTTGGCTCTCCTCACGCCAGTGGCTGTGAAAAACAGCACATTTTTCATTAACAGGATTACCGTCCAACAATATAAATACAGACAAGTGTGTGTTGTGTTGCCTAGGCTGCCAGTGAATTTAATCACTAACCATTCCCCTTTTTTCCCCTTCCACCGCCAAGACGTGAAAGCCAATCAGCCTACTCCAATATGTGCAACATCTCGGTGCCAGAACTGATTGAGAGTCTCAACAAGCGAAGGCTAAGCGGAGGAATGTTCTGGCAGCCTGCGGGGCGAGGGCGTTCATTTTTGTTTCGCGCTTTAACTAATTCAGCATCTTTTTCTACAAAAGGACTTGGACCACAATGAGATGGCTCACCTTTTAGCTCCTTTTTTGCCCGACGTGTTCACCTGTTGAATAAATAAGCTGCCACTAAACATATAAAATATATATAAAATCCCACTTTCCGTCCTGCTTTTGTTCCTGAGTGTCTTTAAGTGTGCCTGTAGATCTTTATAACGTCTAAAAAAGAGCCATAATTGTAGTTTTTGAATTTTAAAATGAAGAAAAAAAGTCTGAATTTCATAAGTGAGTCCTTCAATTGGTTTGTATGGAATTATTCTACACTATATATCTGTATATTTTCCTTTTACTTGCTATAACTCCACTGCTTTATGTTTTCATTGCGTTGTGTAGAAGCAGCCGTTGCTATGGGAATTGTATGGCTGTATGTAAAGTAAAAAAGAAAGTATATCTCAATTTTTGACTGATTCAGTTTCTTCTTGAGAAGTTATTGAACACAATGGAGCAGATTGCAATCGTTAATTTGAAACACATTACATCAGATTCAAACGGCGGAGGCATTTAATCAAAGCAATTATAAATGCAAGCCCTCATGAAGGTTTTTTTCTTTTTTTTTAAAAGAAAATGAGACATCAGTAGGTGTTGAGGGTGTCGAGGTGCAGCCTGAAATGCTTTAACGGCCTCATAATTACAAGGTCTTCATCTCAAAATGAAGTGCAACAACACACAGGCATCATTTGACGCACACAAATGAATAGACAACGCACACGTCATAAAGAGAGCTTTCAAAACTGGCCAAAAATGACATTTGAATATTGACGGCTGAATATTCCTCCTAAAAAAACACATAGCTTTGAATATATTCAAATATCTATTTGCGTGCATTATGGTCGTGAGAGGGCAAACGGTAACACTTTACTTGAAGGTGTCTGCATAAGAGTGACACATGGACCAGAACCAGAACCAGAAGCGTTTGATTTGATGACTTGTCTATAATGTTAATATCACGCTCATGACAGTCTACACCGCCTACTTGCACACGTCAAACACTTAGTTTTAGGTATTTAAGTGTTTATATATATACATAGTATATATTAAAGGTCCCATGGCACAACAATTTCACTTTTTTAGATTTTTTAACATTATAATATGAGTCCCCCCAGCCGGCCTATGGCCCCCCAGTGGCTAGAAATGGTGATAGGTGTAAACCGAGCCCTGGGTATCCTGCTCTGCCTTTGAGAAAATGAAAGCTCAGATGGGCTGATCTGGAATCTTCCCCTTATGAGGTCATGAGGGGCAAGGTTACCTCCCCTTTCTCTGCTTTCAGATACAGTATTAGGGGACCACTAAGGTCTATATAAAAGAGACTTCAGATACAGTATTAGGGGACCACTAAGGACTATATAAAAGAGCCTTCAGATACAGTATTAGTGGATCACTAAGGTCTATATAAAAGAGACTTCAGATACAGTATTAGTGGATCACTAAGGTCTATATAAAAGAGACTTCAGATACAGTATTAGGGACCACTAAGGTCTATATAAAAGAGACTTCAGATACAGTATTAGGGACCACTAAGGTCTATATAAAAGAGACTTCAGATACAGTATTAAGGGAGACCACTAAGGACTATATAAAAAGAGACTTCAGATACAGTATTAGGGACCACTAAGGATCACTAAGGTCTATATAAAAGAGACTTCAGATACAGTATTAGGGACCACTAAGGTCTATATAAAGAGACTTCAGATACAGTATTAGGGGACCACTAAGGTCTATATAAAAGAGACTTCAGATACAGTATTAGGGGACCACTAAGGTCTATATAAAAGAGACTTCAGATACAGTATTAGGGACCACTAAGGTCTATATAAAAGAGACTTCAGATACAGTATTAGGGACCACTAAGGTCTATATAAAAGCATCCAATGAGCACCATGTCATGGGACCTTTAAAGAGTTTTCAGAGCTTTTGAGTAGTGGAGCTAAAACTAAAAAGTAGTGTCAAAAGGTCGTCCCCTCTGGGGATCATGAACTTTTACAGCACGTCATCAAAATGCAGCCTGTCGTTGCTGAGATGTCTCACTCTGGGCCAACATGTCGGACGGGCAGAAAGACACACTTCACTGCTTCGGCCCTGCTGCCAGCGGGGATAAAAATATGCGCGTGTGACAGAAACTGAGAGGAATTATTATTGGACAGCGTGAAATCCAGCAGGACTGCTAAACTAAGTGCTGATCTGAAGGGCAAACTGTAATTAAAACATGAAACGTGGCAGTCTAATTTGTTGTGAAAATGCCTCAGAGGGTAGATTACGAGGAGTTTCAAACGACACACAGAAGCTCTTCATTCTCTTGTGACCAAGGAAATGGGCTTCTGTTAAACTCTCTTAAATACAGAACAAGTGCAAATACAGCAGCTGCATGCGTTTGAGGCAGAAATAATTCATCGCAGCAGTTCATCCTTCTAATACTGATGGGGCTTCATCCGTCCTCCGTGTACACAGCATCTCCAAACCCGGAGCTCTTCTTCCAAAGAGATTATTTTACTTCAGAGAAGAAAACGATGAATCTTTGATAAACCAGCATCGGCAGATGTTGCGGGAACAACAAAAACTGGCAACAGAACTGTCACGAAACAATCCATTTATTTGTTTTTTTATCTTTGTTTGATTGACGGATTCATTTCGTGCAACCCCCGGGATTGAATCCCCCCCCACCCACCACCAACCCTGCAGACATTATTTCACCCACTGCTTTTTTGGATGATTCTGCCATGGAGAGATGGGCTGTCGTCAGGTCACATATATGTTTTTCAATATTATTTTTCTGGTATTTTGGCCTTTATCAGATGCAGAAGTGACAGTAGAGTGACAGCAATGACATGGTTTAGATCTCAAGCTGGATTTGAACAGGGCAGTTGTGGTTCAATGAATGGAAAGATTAAATCTGTGTCTGTGTTTCATAACAGTTTCTGTGTTTGTGGTTCAGTTTTTACAGCCATCTGTTCCATTTTTTCTCCATAAGTTTCTTCATTTGAGTGAAAAAAGCACCCCTTGGCTTGTAAATTTCCACCAGTGTGTGTGTGTGTGTGTGTGTGTGTGGTGAAAGAACATGTTGCACTCCTACTAGTAATGAACAATTAAGACTATTTCTATCATTTTTTGTCATCCGACTGTGCAATACTGTTAAATAATACCTTAAGGACACTGGAATCTGTGCAATTTCATGCAGTGCAATATTTAGTATTTAACCATTTCATTTCATTACTGTGCAATATTTATTAATTTGTTAATACTTTATCTACTTATCACACAATGTGTATTCAAAGCTATTTTATGTATGTATACAGTTGCTATCAGGACTCAGGACTGTGCACCAGGTCCCCCTGCCTCTCTTTTTCTCTGCACTACCTATACTTTATATTTTGGTATTTTATATTCTTATATTTTTATATTTTGTGTCCACACTGTAAAGGTGTTGCTTCAATCTCATTGCACAGGTACTTCACTTGTGTATAATGACAATAAAGGCTCCATTCTATTCTATTCTATTCTAGAGCAGGCGCATATATATTTAGAGGTCCGATTTCTTCCTTTTCTCACCTGTCCTGTCCATTAAAGGCTGCATAGCCCAAAAAAAATCTTAAAAAAAGAAAGCAAATAGACTATTTCAATCAGGGGAGACTTTATTGTACATATGCATTATATGAAATGAGTCTTTGGAGATTAGACTCCATCGTATAAAATATTTCTTAAAGGGGTAGAGAGGAATTGAAACATACCCCCCCCCCCCAAGTCTCTCCTGATTGATATGTAAATAAATATATATTTATATACATATATTTTAAATTTGACCAAAAGAGACAATTATATTGTTAATCACAAATATTTCTTTTTTTAAGATTATCTTTTGGGTTTTTCTGCCTTTTTTTGACAGGACAGCTAGGTGAGAGAGGGGAGAAAGGGGGGGGGGGACATGCAGGTCGGATTCAGACTCTAGACCTCCGTGTCGAGTCATAGACCTCTAAGTACATGTGCGCCCGCTCTACCACTGGACCAACCAGGCCACAATCACAATTATGTCTGAGACAATTAATTGTAGAGTAACATTTTGAATTGTTACACCTCTATCTCCACACCTAACCCTCGCGTTGTCTTCCCGTTAACCGGGAACTTGTCCTTCCAGGTCAAAATAGAAAATCAATATTTTTGTTGTGCTTTTCCAATGTTTTTGTGGCTTTTTCTTATTTATTTGTCACTTTTTCCGTGCTTTTGGCACTTTTTTTAAAACCTGAGCTGGTTTAATGATAGGTTTTATTATTCTTATTCTTGAAATTCATAGTTAGCAAATCTCATTTATATCAAATTATACATACGTTTTTAGTTAAGGCAGAAATTATTAATTATTTTGACTAATAGTTATAGATCTGAGGGTGTTGAGTGGATCACAGATGGGTAGATGTCAAAGTTTAGTCCGGATACTGGTTTGAAACCATTAAAAATATAAAACACCCAAAAATTTCAGTGAAAGTAATCATTAATTTTACCTGAAGAATGTTGTATGGAATCATCCATGTTATTTTTGGGCAATTTGGTTGAAAGAAATCCATATTTCTGATATGAAACCCTCATGTTGTTCTCAGGTCAAATTGACCCGTTGTCCTATATAAATGTTCTTTTTAATTCCCCAAAATAACATGATTGATTCCACACAACGCTCTTTGCCAAGTACAAATCTCTACTTTCATTAATTTTGGGGCGTCTTATTCAATTTTATAGCATTTGAAAGACAAATTGAAGTGTTTTTGAAATAGTATTGAGAGTAAAAGTTGACATATTCCAGTCTGTGATTATCATCAACATCCATTCCTTTAATTTTAGTCTCAATAATTCCTAATTTCTGCTTTTCTAACTCAAACATTAGGTATAATTTCCTATAAATGAGGTTTATTGACCATAAATTCCAAAACAAACTGTAAAATAATTAATAAATTAGTGTTACGTAGTTTTAAATGTCAAAAAAATGACAAAAGTGTTGAAAAATGGGACCAAATTGTAAGAAAAAGTTAAAAACATTGATAGAAAGCGTCAACAAAAGTGTTCAATTTTTCAATTTTGATGACAACACGAGGGTTAACACGAATCCTCCGCCTGCACACTGCTGTGAAATGTAGAAGAGCAGCAATAGATGCGTGGCGTCCTCCGACACTAAAACATTCCTCTCAGTTTCCAGCCAGTTTTTTAATTATTTTTTTATTTCTTATTATTATTCTGACAACATCCTTTGAACTCGTCTTTCTCCGGGTTGCATCAGCAAGATGTGAAGCTGATAAATGAATAATTTTTGTTGGGATTGTCAAAAACTGTCGTGGCCGTCGTCTGATGGGTACTGAGACGTGTGTGTGTGTGTGTGTGTGTGTGTGTGTGTGTGCGTGTGTGTGACGACACACATTTTGACTTTCCAAGTTTTTTTGCTCCGTTATGCACCCTGAATAAGAAAATCAGTCTCAAAAATGAATCTTACCGAAGCAACAAGAAATCCATTCATTCATCCACTTCTCCACACTTGCTGCCAAGCTAAATAAAAAGATTTGGCATCAGATTATTAAAGTTGTCTCATTCATGTTCTGTAAAGGATAAAGTCTGAAATCATTAATTCCCCTTAAATGTCTTCTTGCAAGCAGGTCCAAATGTATTTGCTTGTCACTTTTGTCATTGACCACGTACACACCTCCACAGCACTGTCACTGGGAGCTATATGCTGATGATAATCATTATGATTATGTTTTGCAGTACGAGTCCATCCACATACGTCACCGGATTAAGATTATTCTGTATGGATGTTATTTCTTCATTGAACTTCAAAGAGGAAAAAGATTGTTCTGTACAAGATACAACAACAACCGAACTTCAGATATTTTTCGCAAGCCACTTAAAAAGGTAACTATCATTTAGTTGTTTTTTTAACCCGGACCCTATTTTCCTATGATTTACTGTCTAATGGCGCGTACCCACTGCTAGCAATGGCTCGGCTCAACCGCGGTGCCCCGTCCTCCTTTTTTCATTGCAGATTTAGTACCGCCTCACGCGTGAGGCGAGCGTGGCTTGTCGTCATAGCGACGCCACAGGAAACTGCCGTCACCTAACGCAACACACACACAGAACGTCGAAGGTGTGTTGTTTATGATTCTCGGCATGTGGCTGTTTGCCAGAAGACAAATCTAGGTTCAAAAAAACACTGCTGGCTAAACGGCGTGTTAGTTCACCCCCCCCACCCGTCTGTCGCTAGCAAGGATGACACCGTGATTAGTGACGATTCTCACGGACCAATCAGCAGTCTGCAGGTCTTCACGTCACCTTTTGATATTGCCTGATATTGAGCGATACCAAAGGAATTTCTCTACGAAAAGACTGTGGCTTTTTGAAAGACATTTTATGATGCTTATATACAATAAACCTTTACATATCTGCAAAGTCTCTCCTGATTAATGCTACACTCTAAGAAATGTCTGTTTATTAACAGTTGTATGACTGTAGGTTTTCTAACAGAAATTGTCCATAGAAAGTGATTCATAGTTGTATTTGTGTTTATTTATATACCAGATTGCATTATGGGACTTTATCAGTGCTCCGTCTGCATTTCCCCAGTAGGTCCCTGGATAAGGGAGCGTCAGAAGCCTCAAAAAGCTTCAAAAGTGGAACAAAAAGCCTCGAAAATGTGTAAAAAAAGCGCCAAAAAGTAAATAAGAAGCGTTGAAACAAGCGTAAAAATGACTTTATCTGAGAGAATGTGAAATAACAGAAAATGTTTCTTCAATTTTGGTTTTAATCACGGTTAATGAGCTGCCTGAACTTTTTTTTCCTGTCATTTTACGGATTTATTTCTTAGAGTGTACTTAAGGGCGGGTCTCGGCGTAGCCATAGTGGGACTTGTAATGTTGCCACCGGGCAGAGCAGCTGCTACGTGACGCGAGAAGATGACGTAGTATTAAGAGCAACGGTAGCGAGTTGTATGAATGGCCAAAAAGTCTGCATCAGGAGGATGGTTGGGGTGGTGGATGGGTCAAAGAACACAGGACCTTTACCCTGGAGACCAGGGTTTTTGTCCCAGTTGTCATGGAAAGGTACCTTTATTTTTATAAGCCACAAGCTTTTCCTTAATATAACTGCGTCAAAAGTCAATAATCGTCAATAATCCAGATCAAGCGCGTTGAGATAAAGCGTGTTAGAAATGACGCTAACGGAGACTTTTAGCGTCAATAACAACGCTAAAGGGACCTGACCAAGCATGATGTTTAACCCTCATGTTGTCCTCGGGTCAAATTGACCCGTTTTCCTATATCAATGTTCTTTTTAATTCCCCAAAATAACATGATTGATTCCACACAACGCTCTTTGCCAAGTACAAATCTCTACTTTCATTAATTTTGGGGCATCTTATTCAATTTTATAGCATTTAAAACCAAATTGAAGTGTTTTTGAAATAGTATTGAGAGTAAAAGTTGACATATTCCAGTCTGTGATTATCATCAACATCCATTCCTTTAATTTTAGTCTCAATAATTCCTAATTTCTGCTTTTCTAACTCAAACATTAGGTATAATTTCCTATAAATGAGGTTTATTGACCATAAATTCCCCAAAAAGCTGTAAAACTAAGATAATAAGCTAGTGCTACATGTGTGGAAAACGTCAAAAAAGTGACAAACATGGAAAAAAAAGCGTCAAAAGTGTTGAAAAAAGGGACAAAAACATAGCAACAAGTTAAAAACATCGATAAAAAGCATCGACGGGAAGACAACACGGGGGTTAAATACAGACATAACCCTGGAAATCAGCATCATATGTATCCTGTCAACGTTTCCAAAGCATATAACAAGCTTTGTAATTTGTCAAACACAAACTCACCTGAAACTTTTCCACTGAGTCACTGAGCTCCTACAGCAGTCATGTTTTATTCATCGCAGGCCGCCGCCTTGACGGCGTCCCGGTCATGGCGGTCTGACAGGGACCAAGTAGGGAATCTCTCTCCAGACTTGTCCTGATAGGGTTTAGTAAAACGGTTTAAATAGCAGTGACAGGTGTCGGCCTCAAGGCTTCACTTTACATCACTCTCCTGTTAATCCCCCCCCCACCACCACCACCCCTCTCCCGTTATCTCCCTCTTCCTTTCCGTCGCTCTGTCTCTATTTCATTCCCTTCCTCTCAGTCACGTCTGTCTTTCATTTAAAGAGTCTCTCCCTCTGTTTCTCTCCGCTGATTGTTGTGGCCCAAGGCAATGTTGTTGTGCTGTGCTTTGGTTGTCATCATTCGGCAAGGAAAAAAAAAAAATTAATTCTCAGCTGTTATATTTCTTTTCTTCACCGTGCCACAATATTCCTCCCGTGCTTAAAGGATTAGATTATTTTGGTGTGACATCCTCAGCTCTTTCTTTTCTTTCTTTTCACAAAACGCTCTCTGGAGGAGGAGAAGGAGGGGGAGGACGAGCAGTAAATCTTTGTTTTTTTTGTTGTTTTTTTATAGTCAACACTTGTACTGTGTTGTGTTCAGATGCTGAAACGTTTCACAATATTGACGCTGACAAGAAGGGGAATCTTAACTCCGCCGCTGAAAAATCTGGAGGTGGATCAAGTAATGAAATGTGTTACTGAAGAAATCAGACACTGTTGCAGATCGGCAAAATCGTTTGCAGATTGATTTTCCCACCTTCCAACAGTCATTGGCCTCAGTTCATTTCTTCAACCATTTAACTTAGATAACTAATCCATCACTGTCAACCTACAGTCGCCTTTTTTTTCTTCCTTATGGGCAATTCGCTGTGTGCGCAGTGCCAAGGACAGTTCCCAAAGCCAAGTTCAGACCAAAGATTTGCGATGAGATGAAACCATTTTAGAGCGATGCAGAGAAGTGTCAGCGATCTGAACCGGCCCGTCTCAGCTCGACTCAAACCAGCTGATGGGGTCGCAGCTGGTGGAGTCTCCAGAGGCTGGTTTTAGGACGTAAGAGACGTCTCCTGTTTCTACAGCCAATAGAGAAGTCAGCTGGTGGAGTCTCCAGAGGCTGGTTTTAGGACGTAAGAGACGTCTCCTGTTTCTACAGCCAATAGAGAAGTCAGCTGGTGGAGTCTCCAGAGGCTGGTTTAAGAACCAATGAGACGTCTCCTGTTTCAAAAGCCAATAGAGACTCAGCTGGTGGAGTCTCCAGAGGCTGGTTTTAGGACGTAAGAGACATCTTCTGTTTCAACAGGCAATAGAGACTGAGATGGTCGAGTCTCCAGAAGCTGGTTTTAGGACGTAAGAGACGTCTCCTGTTTCTACAGCCAATACAGAAGTCAGCTGGTGGAGTCTCCAGAGGCTGGTTTTAGGACGTAAGAGACGTCTCCTGTTTCTACAGCCAATAGAGAAGTCAGCTGGTTGAGTCACCAGAGGCTGGTTTTAGGACGTAAGAGACATCTCCTGTTTCAACAGCCAATAGAGAAGTCAGCTGGTGAAGTCTCCAAAGGCTGGTTTAAGAACCAATGAGACGTGCTCTGTTTCAAAAGCCAATAGAGACTCAGCTGGTGGAGTCTCCAGAGGCTGGTTTTAGGACGTAAGAGACGTCTCCTGTTTCTACAGCCAATAGAGACTCAGCTGGTGGAGTCTCCAGAGGCTGGTTTTAGGATGTAAGAGACGTCTCCTGTTTCTACAGCCAATAGAGAAGTCAGCTGGTGAAGTCTCCAAAGGCTGGTTTTAGGACGTAAGAGACGTCTCCTGTTTCTACAGCCAATACAGAAGTCAGCTGGTGGAGTCTCCAAAGGCTGGTTTAAGAACCAATGAGACGTGCTCTGTTTCAAAAGCCAATAGAGACTCAGCTGGTGGAGTCTCCAGAGGCTGGTTTAGGACGTAAGAGACGTCTCCTGTTTCAACAGCCAATAGAGGCTGAGCTGGTGGAGTCTCCAGAGCCTGGTTTTAGGACGTAAGAGACGTCTCATGTTTCAACAGCCAATAGAGAAGTCAGCTGGTGATGTCAGCTATAAACTATAGAAATAAAATAATCCCGAATCCAGCGAGCTAGAGAGTGACTGAAGAGAGCGAGCGGCGATAGACAGGAAATAATAATAAATAATGAAATTCAAATAAATAAAATTCATGATTAGAAATACAATTGTAGCAAGCAGTACTTAGCATCACCAACATTATCAACATCCATATTTTTGGGGGAGTCTTCGTCAATTTCATCTGCTAGCTAACAACAGAAAAATGCCTAAACGCTGCTGTGTGGTGATATTTACAGCACGCTCTATTTTTAAAGTCCATGTTAAAGATTATGGGCAGCCGTGGATTTGTCTGTCAAAATCAAACTAGTTTCCCACAATAGCACAACAATGTCCAGTCTACTCATCCGTTCGACAGAGCTTAGCCAACACAAGTAAAATCACACCAAAAACAAAGGCAAGAAAGTTAGTGGTGACCACAATTTTATTTGTAATTACATTTTAAATTAAAAATTAAAGAAAGAAAAATAAAAGATGAAGCCACACAGTTAGTGGGGTCTTGGAGGCCTAATCGGCCCAGTGGTAAATCCAGCCTTGATTGTGGGTAGTGTACTCCACAACATCATGACTAAAATATGTTTTTTTTTAACAGATACAATTACGAACAATACACTGAGACATGGAACGCGTCCCAGAGCCGAAAGAAAAACACACAACACATGCAGAAACAGATACCCGACCTTCTACAGGAGCAGAAACCTTTGTGCCACAATCTGGTAGCTCGAAGTAAGTCTACCTTGGATGGTTTAGACATTATTGGCTCATAACCAAAATCTTAATGGAGAAAATAAATGGGATTTTTACTTCCAGAACCACACTGTTGAGCTCTATTGGAAATACTTAGTTTTCACTGGGCAGTAATTTGCATCCATGTGTAGGGTGGCTGTGACAGCATGAATGCAGAATGGCTGTGATTTCCCTGAGGGTGTTAGACCTGCGTCCTCTCCCCTATACTGCCATCAGAAAAACAAACTGCCCTCATCACTCAGCGGATTAAACAGCAGATCCACTGTCAATATTTTTAATTTAATCCACGTTCTCTGTGTTTATGAGGAGGTGGATAAAAGGGAAATATCTCTGTGTTTTCATTTGGTGCTTTGACCTGTTTCATTCTTAGCCACAGGAACACTAATAACACAACAGGGATGTGAAAATGTTTTCACAACACCAAATGGAACGGTACGAAGGAAGGCAGCGGCTGTTTGTGAATCATAAAACATCATTTCACGCTAATGAGTAATAACCACATGTATCAAAGGTCGGAAAAACATTCAGCGTGTTTTTAACAGCAGAAAAATATCAACTGCTGAAACATTTACTGTTAGATTGAAGCTCTGCAAAAACATGTCAGCCTCTTAATTAAACCCTCTGACTCTCCAGCCGGAAGACTGAATGAAATCAAATAACTATTTGATTTGAACATACAGTGACCCTTTTAGTGGAGTTTGTGGTATATTTAAGCCGTAATTGTCTTTACGTGTCCGTGTTTGATAAAAAGAAGGAGGAGGAGATTGCAGATGACTCTCAGTACTAAGCAAATAATACTAAAGCAATGCTTAGTCCCATTGAGCTCCGTTATGGCAGACTGAAGTTACGCTAACTGAGAACATTTCATCCAAAGCTTTCTGATGTATTCCCATAAAATGGGGCTCAATTTTTACAATCTCTTACAGTGCGAATCTAATTTTCATACATCCATTGTTCGGAATCTCGTATTTTTACGAAAACAGTACACAATAGTACAACATTTTAAGCGAGAAATAGGCCAAACAATTGCTGAATCTGTCTTCATTTCAGAGCGACAAAGGTCAGATTGAAAGATTTTTGTCCTGGATATTTGTACTTGATAGTTGCGACGCGTTCAAGTCACTTGACGTGACCCATAGGCTTACGCTACAGAGCAACGGCTTATCCATTGTCCAATATCAGCAGGCTAAAATCTCCTATTTTATCTGCTTTTATATGTTTAACTGTTTTTAACTGCTAATTAATGTTTAATTTATTTTTTATTTTACAGTTACATTAGATAGACAGGAAAGGTTGGAGAGCGATGGGTGATGACACGCAGCAAAGGCCTCAGCCAACATGGGGCGCACGCTCTTACTGGGTCAACTAAAGGTCGGCCCAAATGTTTAATTTCTTATAATGCACTGTAACTTTTATGCTTGTATTTTATGATTTGTGCTAAACAAATTAAGCTGCCTTGCCTTACACACTTTCCTACCGAGTGCCGAAGGGCTTCATATTGTATCAGCAGTATGTTACACATGTGTAATATCCTCTAAAGATAACACTGATGTTCTTGGGGAAGATTATGTTTGTCAGTTCCCACTAGATGCCCCCGAGTTAAAATGGATTGGGGTGACGATGTTTTTCAGCGCAATGTGTTCACGGACTTTAACATCCAGAGGCAAAAGAGTTTAAATTAAGCAGCTGCGGGTGTGAGTGTGTCGGGTCAGAGATGATGGTTTTGCTAATCCAGCCGATCTATAAAAAGACAGATGTGGATGGTGGTAGGAAGCCACAGCAGCCTGAGGGGTTGAGTGAAACCACTCCATATGGAATCTTTACATTTACTTAAATTACTGGAGCAGAAAAAAAACACAAGCGTATTGATATTTGCACGGTCTACTTATTGATCAAGTGGATCGCATCTGCAAATAAAGCGCTTCACACCTTTCCACTGCAGGGTCTCCAGTTTCGATGCGGCTCCACCACGACAGATACATGCTGTAACATGTTTAACATCTGGCACACATCTGAGCCAGTTTGACCTGAATGTGACTGTCACTACCCAATGTGAGTCAAGTGCAAATGTGAGTTGCGCATGCTCAGATTTAAACAGTTTACAGGGTAACGCCAAGGGATCCGGATGTGACGGACTCTGTGTGACCCAGTGAGGAGACCACTCTGTGGGAGTGATACCTCACTCCCATTAAAGATTTGGTGCAGCTGTGAGCTGTGAGTGGGGGTAAAAGCTCCGCCTGGTACGATTTCTTGACCGAAATCCAGAGATCAACCACGGCCTGAAAATACCAACTTTCTTGTACTTCAACGCAGTCTCGTGGCAGTTTGTGAAATGGTCCCGTTATTTAATCTATTGAGTTGTGTACACGGACACGTTTAAGGTCCTGGACATCTTCTTTTCTTTCCATGTTTCCATGCCTTCAGTGTGCCGGAGTGCAGTAAAATTTCCCAATTTCCCTGCAGGAGGAAGTGAGTTGTCAACTCAACCTAATAAGTGAGAATAAAGGAAATAAAAGGCAGAGGAAGTGTGAAACATGCCTTGTGTCCAGGTCCTCCTTGTTTTACCATTAACCACTGGAGTCCTCTGACAGGCGGCTGGTATATATAGTCACAGTGTGAGATAACCTGGGCCTGAAGGGAACGGCGGTGGAGTTAACAAAGCCTCAGCGAAGGTAAATGAGGATCATCAGACAGCCTTGTTCCACCAAAAGGTTCAGCGTGTGATCGCTGCGGCAGCTTTTAAAGAACAAGAACCTTATTACAGCAGATATGTCTCTGTGTGTGTGTGTGTGTGTGTGTGTGTGTGTGTGTGTAAGTGTGTTTTCTCCCTGGTGTGTTCATTAAGGTGTGTATATAGCAAGGCCACAAGATAACATGCTGACAGACATAAAATGTCTCAATCTGATTATGTTACAAAGTGGAGCAAAACACTTGGTTTCAATGGTTTCAATAATCAATAATCTGATTGCTCCAGTATGATGCGCTCCTTAACCTCAGAGAACCCTTAGAAAAAACATTTACATCGATCTAAAATGAAACCATAACCGCTAGAGTCTTTTCGCCTCAGAAAGTTAAAGCTTCTGTCTTTTGCGTCATTACGTTGTAAGCTCACAATGACGTCATCCCGTTTTGTGACACCCAGTGCAAGGTGCAATTTGGGGAGAAAGCAGAGGGGGGGGGGATGTTTTTTGATCATGCGCAACAACACATAACACGCAATAATTAAATCCCCCTTTCAATACCACCATGAATAGAGCCTCTCGACCAGCCAGCCACGCCAAAACACTTATTTATGAACCTCAATATTAAATGGAAATTAATCTCAAAATGGAATAGCACAACGTGGTGTCGACATAAAACAAGAGCCGGGGAGAGGAGGTCACCATGTTTGGTGAAAACACTCCTTTGTTCTTGGGAGGGTTTTGATCCAAATCTGATCTTTTTCCTAAACTTAAACGTCATGTTGTCCTTAAGTGTTTTTTTTATGTGACAAAAAGGTTCATATAAAAGTGATAAGGATGTCAAAAAACTACAATAAAAACATCAGAAGAAATTATTAAAAATGTGGTAAAAGCGTCGGTGAAAAAGTGACAAAATGTCAGAAAATGCAATACAAATGTTAGAAGAAACACTGAAAAAAGCAACAAAAACGTTAAGATTGGGACAATAAAAGTTTTTTTCATGGTCGACGGGAAGACAACACAAGGGTTAACTAGTAAAACTAAACTTAACTGTCATTGCTGTTTTTCTGGCTAAACTCCACCACCACGGCCCCTGAAAGGACCTCATCTGGCCGTGCCTGTAGCCGACTCCCACTCACCTATTGGCGGCTAAACAACTGCCGCTGGTAGCCGGCATCCTGGAGCTCTGTAGCGGCTACATACAACCAGCAACTGCCGTCCTATGGCACTGTGTTCACGTTACATCGCTTTACTTTTAATTCTTCTATCTTAGGTATAATGGTCTATTTTGTTCCTCTCGTAGTTAAGCTTATTAATGAGTAGCGATGCACGTATAAATATGAATTCTTCAATGTATATCTGTGACTGTAATGGATGAAAAGGATGAATGAAATTGTTTTTTAGTGTTTTTTGTTTTGAAGAATGGCTTTTATCTTATTTTAGTATAGAAAATGTTAATTCTGCAATTGGCACAGCCCCTTGAGTAGCCCATATGTTGACTGTACATTTGTTTTTTAATTGTTTTTAACCCCGTGCTTGTCGTTGTGTCTGTAATCTGCAGCAAAGCAACTATTACTCAATGTCCAAAATTTTTCTCCTTAATTTCTCCTTAAGGAGACCAATAGAAGTACTTTGAACTTTGAACTTATTGGTAAAGTAGCATTGATCACTTTGAGGGGGAAATACATTTTGTCCCACATTTGTTATAAAAATAATTCAGCAGAGGCAGCCATATGTAGACCATAAATGGGGAAATCTGACCCAACACCCCATGCTGATTTTCCCACCTCACATCATTTGTATGGAGTTCAACCAGATATGTATACTTTACGTAATTAATACTATAAATTATTGGCATCTTGTGTCCATTCCCAGTTTTTCTCATGGCTTAGAGCCAAGGTTATGACATGTTCATAGTTCAAAATAACTTATGGGGCATAGAGAAAATGTTTTGTTCCCATTTCTACATTTAGAAATGTGTTTATTTTAGTCCTTTTTTTATATGGGATGACATTTCGTATTTTTGTATTTTCTTCAAATTTAGGACACCTGCTTATTGACTTACATAACATTTTAGCTTAGGTTGTGCTGATTTTAGGGATTTTAAGATACTCAACAGATAATAACAACCTGGTGGACCATTTCTATTGCAGAGTGGTTCAAAGGGTTAATACTAGTTTTCGAGCTGGCAAATAGCGCATATCTTCTTTGCTTCTGTAAATAATGTATTTAGTGTAATACATTTTAATACTTCTTATGAGCTTATGAGTGTGAAATTGTTCTGGCAGCAGGTGAGAAAAACAGAATATCTTTTATTGATATTCCTCAGAATAACACATCACACAATGCTGATTCGGCAGCATTTACAGTATTATCCATAGTGTTATCCGAGTCTTTGTTCTTCAACGTTCTATGGTCACCTCTAACTTCTGCATACGTTGTTACAAAAACAATTGAAATATCAAATTGTTTAGCTCTTTAAGCACATGATGGGACTTCTTCACCTTTTCCCCCACTATTTATACTTTTTAAATCATTAAGCTTTTTCGAATTTATATTTTATAAGAAAGTCCATAACGTAATCTCCAAGTACTTTTCAGGTTTCTTCCTCTTTGAAACGCTACTCCTCCCACATTTGTTTACCTACAGACGACATTCAAACTTTAAACTGTTTACAAAACCTTTGGCTATTAGACAATGATTTAGCTTCATGATATCTTGTAAATTTTTTGTGTTATCACTGTTTAAGTTTAGTGTTAGACATCCTCACATCTTATTTTGTCCACAACTCCAAGATATTAAGTTAACTGCCACAGCAGAGAGAAGAAACTATAAAATATCCACATTTAACAAGCTGCAATTAGAGAATTTTCCTGCCCTTATGTCTTCACCTTTGACCTCAGTCTCGGGCTGAGACAGTAAGCTTCCTGTTGACCTTTGCTGCTCATTTGTTTGCTTGTTGTCATCCGTTGTATCCTGCGTGCAGTTATAAATCGCACCGAGCGTTGATCAAGGTCTGCAGGTCAGCAGGGAGCTGAGAGCTGCACAATCGCCCACTATGTTGGTTTGTCTACATGTGATGCGTCCCCCTCCCCCCCACTCCCCCACCCGCTGGGACTGGATCAGAGCATAAATGCATCACAAGCACCAGCGCTGTTGGTGAGGTCACCATCAGCAAGTTTACATTCTGCTTACACCAGATTAACAGGACTAATCAGCAAACATCACTGCGCAGCGGCAGCAGCCTGCAACCGTGGAGCCATGGATCCACCTGGAGAGACAGGTGGATGCTTCATTTTGATTGGCTTAGGGGTGTGCATTACTTTCAGTTGGAGGGTATTTTCAGTATTTTTCAACCTGGTCCCTATTTTCCCCTGCATTTGTGTCTGAAGTGTGATTAATGGTCCTATGGAGGCTCCATGCAGAGCTTTCACCGCAGCCTACGTAAGTGGCCTGTAGTTTATTCTTGTGCGTTGGTTTGTGTGTCGATTTTTTTTTAACCCTTGTGTTGTCCTCCTGTATCAAAAAATGACAAAAATGTAGTTTTCACTAACACTACCTTACTAGTTTTACACTACTTTTTGGAATTCTAGGTCAATAACCCTCATTTATATAGAATTATACCAAATATTTGAGTTAAAAAAGCAGAAATTATGAATTATTTTGACTAATAGTTAACATCAGAGGAATGAAAGAGCGTTCAATCCAATCAATTTTTTTTGTGGTAATTTGGTTAAAACGAAACCCATATTCCATATATAGACATTTTTTAAAGGGGTCAAATTTGACAACAGGAGGGTTAAGAGAATAGCAAGGCCGGAACGTGTGTGTATTTTTAGGGAGTGTGTGGAAAAGTGATTGAGAGAGCGATGGCGATTAGCTTTGGAGCGAGTAGCGACTCTAGAGTCCTAGTGAGAGAAACATATTGTCTCTCCTGTGCTTTCTGACCAAGGTGGGAAATCTGTAGCAGAAGTTAACCCTCTCCTTGACTTCATGTTGTTTATGGAGAAATAGAACCAGGAAATTAGTTGGGGGGGAAGTGCAACGCTACACATCAGGCTACGGTGTAGAGTCGGTATCTTGACATACCTACGTACGTAGTCGGTCAGTTTGCGTCCACTAAAATGTTTGTTTTTGCCGCTGACAGGCTCAGATTATTATTTTAAGTATCCAAAAACATAAAAAGGATCCCTACAGAGGTAGACCTTTTTGGTAAAGAGTAAGATCCTTTTTGTTAAACCAGAAATGGCCCCAAAATCCATCACCATATCCACCAGACTCCATTTAAATAATCAGTACTTTTAGCGTGTATAGTGCCAGCATATTTCCACATGTAAATGGATGAATTAAGGGTTAATTTCAACCAAACCAGAGTGGTGATTGTTGGAAGAGTGGGAAGACGAACCAAGACGGATTTTTATAGTTTTATTCTGTTTCTGTCAACTTTGAATGATGTGTGTTTTACAGTGATAAATGTACTGTTTATTTAAAAGGAGTCTGGTGGGTTTGGTGATAGCAAGTTCGGGGCTGTTTCATGTTAAACATAAAGGTTTATCTCTGTAGGGATCATTTCCATAATGTTGTCAGAAACTTAAAATATAGTTATAGAAAATGAATGGATGAAGCAACACTTCATCCTTAAGACTATTTAAACATTATAAAATCATCAAATGCGGAGATACATGGTTATTATTGGACAGCAATTGAATGGCAGTGTAATGTAAAGATTTCTTGTTTTAGTCTGTTACGACTTGTGACACTTAACGTTATTTTGAAATAAATATTCAGTCTTTATGATGTAGCTGCATGTGTTTCATATAGTCTGTCTGTCCATCTGCACCTTGTGTTGCTGCTTGTAATTGTGGTCTTGCCCAGTTTAATTGTGAAAAAGTATTTATTCTAATTGCTAAAGAAGCAAGAGCCTCGTGTTTAAATAGAAAGGTCAAATAAAAACAAAATGGAAGCAGATGTATATTATCACACGGAGAGCTAGCCAAAAAGCCCAAACCCATTTTCCATTTTCACCGTCAGTTTAATCCATGTTGCTCATTACGAGTTGATATTATGTGCAGTCTGCTGTGCAAACTGTCTTTTTTCCCCCTGAATATATTTACAACCAGACACATTTCGGAGCTTTGTTATTATTATTGGAAGTTAATAACCGGTGTCAACACATTATATGACGCGTTGCTTCTAGTTCCAATTAGCACTCTACCTGACAGCGTCAGAATTAATGACAAACTGTTCATTAAAAGAGTGGTTAATGGTGCTTATCGGGTCTTAAATATCCCGTAAACGGGCCCCTGTGTAGAAGAAAAAGGAAAAGAGAAGAATCAGATCATCAAGGTCTACGTTGAAGTCCGACCAGAACGCTACCCTCTGAAATGAGTTCACGTCCTTTAAAAGTATGCTAAATTAGCAAAGCTGTCGAGTTCTTAAAGCCTTGAGGTAAGCATGGTAAGATGTACTATCCTGCCATTAGGGGAAGGGTGGCGGGGGGGGTGGAGCTTTATTTAGCAGGTGCAGTTTGTTACCCGTCATCAAATCCCCCTCTGAACAGAAAAACAGCTGACGTCGCCGAAATACGAGGAGACCCAAATAAGCTCAATCAACACAACTGATAATATTTCATATCTCAGTGTATGTGTGTGTGTGTGTGTGTGTGTGTGTGTGTGTGTGTGTGTGTTTTCTCCTCCACATCCCAGACAAGAGAACATTTTTCAGCCCGTTCGCCCACGTCGACCTCCGCAGGGTCACACGGGCGCCGGCTAAGCGGCGGTGCCTTTGGAAAACCAGGGCGTCTCTTTTATCTCCACGTCCAGCCAACCGGCCGGCGGCGGGCGCACTCTCTGGGATTCCCGTCATCAGTTGCCGGGGTGATGGAAAATGTGAAGGGTTTCACCTTTTTTGTCCTTCGTCCTGCTGCTTTCCTTTAATTCTTCCCTCATCACCACTCATCTCCTAGCAGACAGTCATTAGGAGTAAGCGAGGAAAGGAAAGAAGGAATGTGAAGGAGACAGAAGTGAAAATAACACGTTAAAACGGGATGGTGGGGAAGGAGGTATAGGGAAGGAAAGGAGTAGGTGGCCAAGGACAAAAGGAACCAGGGAATGAAACAATGAAGGAAAGGGGGTAGGTAGTGAAAGGAGGAGGTGCTGAAGCAAAGGAAGCATTACTGAAGGAAAGGTGAAAGGAAAGGAAAGGAAACAGGGAGGCAGGAAAGGAAAGGACGTGGTAGAGAAGGAAAAGATGAAGATGGAAATAAAAGGACCATGGAAGAAAGGAAAGATGGCAATAAAGAAGTAAAGGACAGAGGAGAAGAGATGGACACAAGGAGCATAGGAACGTGGAGTGAAAGAGCGAGATGAGGTGAGAAGTGAAAAGGGAGGCAAGGAAGAAAGATGTAGAAAATGTAAAGGAGTTAGCAGTGATGCAACAGAGGCCTTATGGAAGAAAATGAGGAGCGATTGAATGAAAAGAGAAAGCAGGAAAGGAAAGGACAAGGTAGGAGGGGAGAGTAGGATGTGAAAAATGAAAGGAGGCATTAGGGAAGGAAAGTTAAAGATAGAAAAGGAAATGTGGGAAAGGTATAGGACACAGGAAATGAGGAATCAGGGAGGAAGAGAAGGACGTACAGAATGAGAGAGGGACGAAAAGGAGAAGTAAAGGGAACAGTAGGGAACAGAAGGGAAAGGAAGGGAAGAGAAGGAGAGGAAAGCGAACGAACAGAAGCAAGAGAAAGAAAAAGCAGGAATGGAAAAGACGCAGTGAAAACGGGGGATGTAGTGTAGGAAAGGAAAAGGAAGTGATATGAGAAAAATATGAAATTGAGGGTGTAAAGAAAGAAAAGAGATGGAGAGGGTGCAGAAAAGCAAAGGGAATAACGGACGCAGGAAAGGAAGAGGAAAGGTCAACCCTTGTGTTGGCCTCAGGTCAAATTTGACCCTTTTTTAATTTTTAGTATCTTTTTTTAATATATTATAATATATTCTTTCCACCATTTTGCCTAAAAATAACATGGATGCCATACAATGTTCTTCATGGAAAATTAATGATTACTTACATTGAATATTGGTTATTTTATAGAATCGTTTAGCATTTTAAAAAAAGTGACCCAAACCTTGGAAAATTGACAAAAAAGAGACAAATATATATAATAATATATATATATTTTTATAATGTCATAAAAGGTTTATTGGCTATGAATTAAAAAAAAAAGCATAGAAAAATAAGCAAAAAAGCACCAAAAGATGAAGTTTAATGGGAAGACAACACAAGGGTTAAGGTAGAAAAAGATGAATTTCAATTAATTTCAATTTCAATTTCAGATGAGAGAAGAAAACAAAGAAATGAGAGAAGAAAACAAAGGAAGGTTTTTCAAGAAACCTGATTTTTCGGTCATGAAAGGACAAAATGACTTCCTTTTATGGCCATTTGCTGTGTTGGCGGTGAGTCTTAGGAAGCACAGTGTTTCTCTGACACACCTCTCCTCTCTGCTTCCTTGTTCACTTCCTCCCGTCCACGACGCAGCGGCGTGGTGAGAGGCTTCCCTGCGGCGCTGACGCTCTGCAGACCTGTTAGTGTCAGTATGCAAATACAGGGCAGCAGGAGATGCTTACCATTCACACACTTTAAAGTGTGGTGCAGGTTACAGCGTGAGTGTGTGAGGTTGGAGCGCAGACATTTCCATTTTACAGTCTGAAGGGTTTAACTGGCGCTCTCGCATTCTACAAGAAGCTTAAATTTGAGATTGGCAACCGTACAGGCCACCAGCTGTAAAAAAATCAAGACGGGAGCCAACGCACAGTTACCGGGACAACAGCAGGGAGGGATAGTGATATAATAACCATATGTTCAAATGGAAATGGACTTTTTTTATAAGGCGCTGTGAGTAGTCGTTGAGACTAGAAAAGCGCTATATAAAAACAGTAGACAACATAGCACAGTACATTACCCTGGTCCTAACAGACTCTGGTCCATTAGCCTGGTCCTACCAGACTGTGGTCCGTTAGCCTGGTCCTACCAAACTCTGGTCCATTAGCCTGGTCCTACCATACTCTGGTCCATTAGCCTGGTCCTGCCACACTCTGGTCCGTTAGCCTGGTCCTACCAGACTCTGGTCCGTTAGCCTGGTCCTACCAGACTCTGGTCCGTTAGCCTGGTCCTACCACACTCTGGTCCGTTAGCCTGGTCCTACCACACTCTGGTCCGTTAGCCTGGTCCTACCACACTCTGGTCCGTTAGCCTGGTCCTACCAGACTCTGGTCCATTAGCCCGGTCCTACCAGACTCTGGTCCGTTAGCCCGGTCCTACCAGACTCTGGTCCATTAGCCCGGTCCTACCAGACTCTGGTCCATTAGCCCGGTCCTACCAGACTCTGGTCCATTAGCCTGGTCCTACCACACTCTGGTCCGTTAGCCTGGTCCTACCACACTCTGGTCCGTTAGCCTGGTCCTACCAGACTCTGGTCCATTAGCCCAGTCCTACCAGACTCTGGTCCGTTAGCCTGGCCCTACCAGACTCTGGTCCATTTCATTAGTCCAGATAGTCTGGCCAGTCTCCATTGACAAGTACTCTGTTGAATTTTAAAATTATTGGATCTGTCCAGAGCCACTCTGGATCTGCCATAACCAATTGCTACCGTTTGGTCATGAGGTCGGCTTAGCATCACTAACATTAGCCTTAGCTAACTCCTTACCACTGACGGAGCGAGTTGGAAAATTAAACTTTTCCCAAACCCCATGGGGAGGAGGATCACAACATCATGGCCCCCAACAGAACTCAGCAAAGATTGTTCTTGCTCGGCTTTAACTTCTGGACTTCAGATACAGTATTAGGGGACCACAGAGGTCTATATAAAAGAGACTTCAGATACAGTATTAGGGGACCACTAAGGTCTATATAAAAGAGACTTCAGATACAGTATTAGGGGACCACTAAGGTCTATATAAAAGAGACTTCAGATACAGTATTAGGGGACCACTAAGGTCTATATAAAAGAGACTTCAGATACAGTATTAGGGGACCACTAAGGTCTATATAAAAGAGACTTCAGATACAGTATTAGGGGACCACTAAGGTCTATATAAAAGAGACTTCAGATACAGTATTAGGGACCACTAAGGTCTATATAAAAGAGACTTCAGATACAGTATTAGGGGACCACTAAGGTCTATATAAAGAGACTTCAGATACAGTATTAGGGACCACTAAGGTCTATATAAAAGAGACTTCAGATACAGTA
The DNA here is from genome assembly GCA_013375575.1 of Percina caprodes. Lineage (NCBI taxonomy): Eukaryota > Metazoa > Chordata > Actinopteri > Perciformes > Percidae > Percina > Percina caprodes. The sequence continues at coordinate 401,924 of JABXJD010000027.1, forward strand.
TTAGGGGACCACTAAGGTCTATATAAAAGAGACTTCAGATACAGTATTAGGGGACCACTAAGGTCTATATAAAATCATCCAAGCACCACGTCATGGGACCTTTAAGAAGCTTTGCCAATGGTTAGCACTGTGGCCTCACAGCAAGAAGATCCTGGGTTTGAGTCCAGGTCATTCCGGGCCTTTCCATGTGGAGTTTGTATGTTCTCCCCATGTTTGAGTGGGTTTCCTCCGGGTGCTCCGGTTTCCCCCCCACCATCAAAAAACACGTACTAGGTCAAGGCACTGGCTCAGATCTAGAGTTGGTCCCCCGGCGCTGTGATTGGCTGCCCACTGCTCCCTTGAGGGATGGCTTAGATGTATGTGTATGTGACAATAAAGTACCTTTACCTTACCTTAACAAGACAACTAAAGGGAAGATTTTCCAAACTGTTGGACTATTTCTTGATTAATCCGGTTCTCCTCTACTTTGTGCTCCCGCTACAGCGCGTACATTTCATTTTCACTCATTAGCATCGGCTCATCGCACTGTTGACTCTCTAATAGGCCTCCTGCAGCTCCTTAAACGCAGCCTTTGCTAACAACAGACAGTCCTGTTGTCAGGTTTCCATTCATCTTCCTACGAAACCACATCCTCCCTTTTGCTCTCACTTTGGAGAGTTCCAAAAACACCGCCTGCTTTTGTTCTTCACTTTGCCGAGCTTGCTTTTGGATTTCTTTCTCTCTCTTCTTCTTTTTTTTTTTTCCTTCTTCTGCAAAATTTTCTATGATTGAATTGTGTTTTGCAAAGTACCAGAGGCAAAGGAATTTCCATTTGTATCCGTACATGAGAGCACACAAAAGCAGCCATTGTTGGCAGTCTAATGGGAATGTTAAGTACAAGCAGGCAGAGCCATCTTTTATCTTGGGTATTTACAACTCTGTCACAACCAGCAGGAATTTACAAGCTGAGGGGGAAAAGCATTTTTATTTTTTTATTTTTAATCCTTGCCCTGATGCACCGGCTTTCATCTCTCTGAGTGCTCTTAACTGAACGGGCCCGCTGTTTGTGGAGGCAGAGTAGGAATCAAAGCCAATGATTACAACGAAATGTTTGCAAAGGTTTGGGGAGAAGAAGAAGAAGAAGAAAGAAACAACATAAAAAGAAAGGGAAAAAAAAATATTGGAGAAAGTTAAACTTACCATCTCCACAAAGTTGTTGTCTTTGTGTTCGCTGCAGGCGCCGTGGCCTCCAGCAGCTTCTCCTCATCACCATGCAGAATAATCCTCTCTTTTCTTCAGAGAAACAGAATAGTTGCTTTGAAAAAACAAAACACACACACACACACCATGGTCTTACATTATTACACTCTCTCAGCATCAATAAGAGGCCTTGAGCTTCAGTGTTATTCTGTTTTTTTCCCTCACAGCCAGGACAGCTCTCTGTGTTCTGTCTTTATCCACCTGGGCATCGCCTGCAGTGGGAAAAAAGCTTTAGTTTTCCACCTTCCACCTACACACCTCATGGCCCTGCACCACTTTTCCTCCAGCTTTTCGGGGCTTTTATTTTTATTTATTTTTTAACAACAAGATACAGTAGCTCGCCACAGTAGGTCAAGTACAGTTCAGCATGCGTGCCGCGGGCGTGTCGCCCAGTTCCTTCAGATAACGTGGAATTACACGGCTAAGTTATCCAGCCGCAGCGTGAAGGGTAACAAACCTGAGGGGAGTTTGAACTGAATGTCAATGGGGATTGCCAAGCTTTAACGGAGGGAAAGAAACCAGCCGGAAGGTCAAAGACATTCCGAGTCAAGTCAAGCCCTGTGTGTTGGGTTACCTTACAGAGGAAAGAAGTAGTAGTAGAAGAAGGGGAAGCATAGCTCCCCCGCCGAGGAGCGGCGCTCTGCCCCCCTTGATGCTAATCCTCTGAAAGCTGTTTTCTAGCGAGGATTAGTGCCAGCGAGAACAAGGCTTAGAGCTCTGCGCCAAGTCGAGATGAGAAATCGAATACAGGTGCTTGTCTCGGGTTGAGCCCGATGACTTTTCTGTGTGCAATATCATACAGGGGGGGGGGATAGCTTGCACTGCACCAGCTGGTATTACATCCTTCAGGGTGATTTTGTTGGAATTTAGGCCAATGCTGACTCGTGCAGAACAGAGGAAAAAAACAAAAGAAAACCTTAGTGGATCCTTTAACCCAGAAATCACAACTTCTCCTCCTAGCACAGTCAGGTTATTCTGATTTTAGGGCTGCATGGATTATTATCATTACATGCTAATACATTAATGGTTCCATGGCATGAAAATGTATAAAAGAGACTTCAGATACAGTATTAGGGGACCACTAAGGTCTATATAAAAGAGACTTCAGATACAGTATTAGGGGACTACTAAGGTCTATATAAAAGAGACTTCAGATACAGTATTAGGGGACCACTAAGGTCTATATAAAAGAGACTTCAGATACAGTATTAGGGGACTACTAAGGTCTATATAAAAGAGACTTCAGATACAGTATTAGGGGACCACTAAGGTCTATATAAAAGAGACTTCAGATACAGTATTAGGGGACCACTAAGGTCTATATAAAAGAGACTTCAGATACAGTATTAGGGGACCACTAAGGTCTATATGAAAGAGACTTCAGATACAGTATTAGGGGACCACTAAGGTCTATATAAAAGAGACTTCAGATACAGTATTAGGGGACCACTAAGGTCTATATAAAAGAGACTTCAGATACAGTATTAGGGGACCACTAAGGTCTATATAAAAGCATCCAAAGAGCACCATGTCATTGGACCTTAAAAGAGTTTTTATTATTATTAATCTGTGAATCAAACTACAAATATAGTGACAAATGCTATTACCAATCCATTTACAGTAAGATCAATGTCATGCGCAGCTCATGTTTTGTTTATGCCACCTCCTATTTTATTGTGATTCTTCCTGTCTCGTCTTAGGCCACTTCACTTCTTGGTCTTTGTCGGCCTTCCAGCTATGCGTGATTACTGCCTCTCATCTACTGTGCTGCACCTGTGTCCAATTTTCCTCCATGTGTCTGTGTTTGGGTACGTCCCATAGCCCTTAAAACATCCCGACTAGTCCACTTGCCTCCCTTGTTGTTTGGGCGGAGTTAGTCCTTAGTTAGTCCTTCAGCTGCATGGCTTCCAGGAAAGCTATAGCTCCTTGATGATCCCTCCTTGATGCTCGGTCCTCATGGCAGAAATAAGAGCTTTGAGACGGCCTTTGCAGAGGAGGGATGGAACAACTTCTGTTAAACTGAGGACCGAGGAGTCGAGGAGCTATCAAATAAGGGCTATGGTGGCTGTTGTTTTCCCAGTTGCTATAAAACCGAGCCAATCCTTTTTTTATATATGAAAGTTTTTCTGCTGCATTGTTTCCGGCTCTGGCACAAAAAGTTGACAAACACAAAGTGAGGCTAAAGGATCGATGCTGATGTTGACATCCTTAAATAATATTTTACATCAGCAGGTTTTTTTAAAGGATTATTTTTTGGGCTTTTCCGCCTTTAATTTTTACAGGACAGGCAAGTGAGAAAAGGAAAAGAGAGAGAGGGAAGACATGCAGGAAATCGTCACAGGTCAGAATCCAACCCTGGACCTCTGCGTCAAGGCATAAACCTCTCAGTACATGTGCGCCTGCTCTACCACTGAACCAACCCGGCAACATCAGCAGGTTAATAGAGTAGAGCAAAAAGTATACTGTCCCTCTGAAATGTTGTGGAGGGAATGTACAAATGGAAATACTCAAGTACAGTAGCAGAACCTGAAAGAAAATGAAAAGTAGGATATATATGTATATATATATAGACTAGAGTAGAAGTATTTTGGTAACTGTTTCAGCAGCAATGAGCCTGTGCGCTGCGATGATGTTATAATGTTTTTAATTTTTAAAACAGCAGAACAAACACACAGCATGCTGTACATTATATAACAATGAACGTGCTTGTCCTTGTTCAGGAAATAATTTTCTGTCAGGTGCTGCTGTCTATTTTTTTCTTCTTCTTCCAGGCAGCCAGCTGGTGCGGCGGTGTACTTGTGTGTGTGTCTGTGTGCGCGTTGCGTCCCCCGGGGTCGGCGGCCTGGCACTTGTAATGCATGGCTGTGCTCAACGGTTCGACACGGGAGACGCATCGCCTCCATCGCCGAGGCCCGCAAGACGGATGGGGAGAAGAAACAGCAGCATCGGCGCTCCTGGAGGTGACCCAGCTCCGCTCGCCGCCACGGCAGCATGGCCGGGCAGGAAGGACGGTTCAATGGTTCAAGGTGCCTTTGAGCAAGGCAGGGAACCCGCAGACTCTCTGCTGGAGACTGCAACCGACTTCCATACCTTAGACTAGAAGTGTAGCATTTTATTGAGTGCCCTTTTAGTATGAGGAAAATGAATTTGCTACATGGAAAATAATATTTTTCAGAGGTTTCAGCAGTCAATGTTTAGTTTTTCGGAGATATATGTGAAGTCGACTCACGAGTCCAATGGAGCCACTTCTACAATTTCAAAGAACTATTTATTGATGCCCACAGAGCATACAGAACAGTCCAGGACATCTCCCACAACCCAATTTGCACACATAACAAACCTGTTGAAATAGTAGAGTGCTTTGATTACCTTGGACTCACCCTAGACAATAAACTGAGTTTCAATCAACACACTAATGATATCCACAAAATCCGCCAACAGAGACTCTCTGCCTTCCACAAATTTAAAGCACTTTGTGTTGCTCCCTTTCACCTACTACTACTGTATAGGAGCATGCTCCAGTCTATTCTACACTACTGTTCCCCCTGCTTTTTCAACATGTTAACTACTACCAACACAAACTCAATCGCGTCACCCAGATTTCACCCAAACCTTTTCCACCCCCAACATACTGTATCAGCCCTCAAAAACAAAGCCACCAAAGCCAGCACAGTCACACAAGACCCCAGTCATCCCCTCTACCCCTTCTTCACACTGCTCCCATCAGGATGCAGATACACGCCCTTGACCTGGAGACGGGCCCGCTACAGTAAGAGTTTTGTGCCTTCTGCCATATCATCCCTTCATTAAGCTCCCCAGTGGTGATTGCCGTGTGTGTGTGTGTGTGTGTGTGTTACTAATATGTTGTGTATGCTGCCCACAAGGGGTACCAGTGGAACGGACCAGAGGGAACTGTGCGCTATAGGGTGTTTTGGGATAAAGGTGTCTACATTTACTGTATGTGTATTTATGTATATTTGTGAGGCCCTGCACAGACTGTGAAAACAAATTTCCCCAGTAGACAATAAAGACTATCTATCTATCTATCTATCTATCTATCTATCTATCTATCTATCTATCTATCTATCTATCTATCTATCTATCTATCTATCTATCTATCTTCTCCATTTCTGTTGCTTATGGGACAACAATGTCCAACAAAACCTCAGAAATTAAATATACATTTATACACACATAAACATATACACATACATACAATTTAGGGCTGTCCCCTCTTAGTCGATTAAGAAGTAAATGTACTTCGTTACATTCCACCGCTGGCTGGAGTATCAATAGAAATAACAATAAATGTAATGCTCCAGGCAGCCATGTGAGGATTTCCTGCTGTGAAGTGGTAGCTGACAGTTCCTTCCCCACCTCTTCAGTTTTCCATCGGCGTTGCAGAGCACTGCGAAGCCAAAGGCCACAACCCATCAGCTCCCTCATCAATACCCCGATAACCTTTCTATGAGAAACGCACCGAGCCTCCATCTGAACACATAAACAACACGCCAGTCAATAGCAAAAGCCCCCTGTTCGATAGAAGTAAAAGTGCAACACATTACGGACTCCCTGTTTCTCAACTTTGCAATTAGCGAAGGTCCGGTGACCACGCCCCCTGCTGCGGCCTGCCAATCACAGCAGCAACCCCAACCCCGCAGACAGCCAGCAGCATCAGCCTTGCTTTGTCCAACCAACGAGCTTACCCTAATACCCAGTCTGCCTCTGTGTTCATGTGAGCCGTTTGGGAGGGGAGTTTATTTTAGTTGCTCCGACCAATCAGTAGTGTGATCTATTTCTGCCAACCGTAACTTCAGTTTCGTAGATACAGAAGCTCTGGTAGTGGTCACCAGAAGCGATCAAATACACATGCTGGCGTAAAAGTTATTTCAGATTTCATCCACCCATTTTCGTGACAGTTTGCTGCTGTGGCACATGAAGACAATTCTGTTCCCGTTAGCAATCTACAAAGCACTGATGGGAACAGTCATCAACGGCCAGAACTATTGGAGCCACAACAAGATATCAACCCTTGAGAGGGGTAATTCAAAGGTCTTAAACCAGGCGGCTGGACTTTCCTGCACCCCAGAGGAGGGTATATAATGATTTCACCAACGCTCTGATCTTTCCTTCTGCCCAATCGTGTGGACAGAAAAGTGGTCAATTACAAGTTACGGATGTATGTCAAAAACGACTGGACTTTTTTGCAAAACTTCATTGACTTGACAACAGGTGGTTGTATTTGGGGTGTCTAATCCACAGCCGCCCCCGGAGAAAGGAATGCAACAGATTCCCAACAACCACAACAAAACTGGCGAATAGTTAAGAGTATTTTGTCAAACTAAAAATGTGGTTTAGAAAAGGGTCATGGGACCACTCAAAACACAGGGGCTCACCCTCTTGGGAGCAGGAAAGTGTTCATGGAATTAGATGGAAATTTACTTAGATAGCATTTACTGTAGATGATGAAATATCTAACATAATAGTAGAAAATAGATGCTGGCCGCGAGGTAACACTACAAGCACGTCAGGGAGTCATTCATTCTCTAAGGACCATTGATTACTATGGTGATGGACAAAACTGTTATACTTTTATATGCCAAAAAATAATCTTACAAAATAAATGTAACGATATCGTGAAGCTTGACTATCAACAACAAATTTAGCTTGTAGTGAAGATTTCTTCCTCTGGATCCAAGTGTTGGAGCAACTTCACTATGCTCAACTGTTCCCACAAGTCAGGTAAAGAAAAAAGGTTTTCATTCCAATCAATGGTGAATTATAAAAGCTCCAGAGATGTGTTTTGTGGTAGGACAGTGCTGCAACATTTCTTATAAGTGATTTTCCTAAATAATCTCACTATTATGTTGTGTAAAATGTCCAAAAAAGATCCATGTTGGCAAACATTAAGGGAATAAAAGAGTGCAGACATGCCGCTCAGCCACAGCATCGCTGCAGGGGAGGAATGTACATCCTTTCTTCTCCGCTTCATTTCAAGTACCTGAAATCTGGAGGCGAGTTGGAAGAGGAGAAGGAGAGGAGGGAAGGAAAAAAAGAGAGAAAGGGAGAAAAGAATGTCTATGACTGTCAGGCAGGGTTGGCCATTTATCCAGCACACCGGTGGTCACGGAGCCGTGAATAAGCGACGCAGGAGGAAAAAAAAGAGAAAGAAACCGATCCCATTTCATCTCTGCGGGAACATGACAGAGGAATAAAAGCAATACTAAAGTTCAATGGGCCCTGCAGATTTCCTTCCACATGCAATTTGTCACAAGCAGCGAGGTCCATCGGCTGGAAGGAGCCGGTCCGGGAGCTCCTCTACTGCTGCTACTGTATTCTTTACAATGGTGCATTGTTAAAATGAAGCACACACATGAGAGAGTGTGTGTGTGTGTGTGTGTGTGTGTGTACTTTGTCATATCAGGGGACCACAGTCATACTTTACAGAGCTTCCAATCTAAATCTTGTTATGAAGGAAAAGCATTGTTGCAGTGACCTCTGGATCTTAAAGGGTTTAGGTGTGTTGTACCCAGCCAGCTGGGATGGAGCATCCGGTCTTTCCAGACACAGCCCTATACCTCCTGTCATAAATACAATACCTTATGAAATGTAATTTTTTTTTTTTTTTTATATTTCTTAATACATTTTCAAGTGATCAATAAATTGTAAGAGACCTTGAATATGCAGTTGTTGTGTAACGGACCGTAGTTGATTTTGTGCAGATTTTGTGTGTTGTGTAAAATCATCTAAATAAATGTAAATAGGAGAAATAGGTTTGGACTTTGATACAACTGAAATTAATATTTTGGCTGTGGGACCATTGGATAATGGTCCTCTGTCAGGGCCCTCATATTCTGCTTCTGACTGGCTAGTAGTCCTTACCTAGCTACTGTCAGGGCCCTCATACTCTGCTTCTGACTGGCTAGTAGTCCTTACCTAGGTACTGTCAGGGCCCTCATACTCTGCTTCTGACTGGCTAGTAGTCCTTACCTAGCTACTGCACATGTGTGAGTCCCAACAAAGATGGAACAGAAGTGCGATGTTTTACTCTGTGGCTAAAACAGAAAGCTCAACACCCAAGGTGAAAAGAGGAGCTGCAGCAACATGCAGTACAACAAAAATATTTTGTAGTATATTAGTAGTAGTATATATTTTAGTTTTTTGAAAATTAAACCATGTAAAGCTATTCTGGTACAACCTCTAAATACAATTATGAACCTGAAAATGAGCAGAAAAGGAGGATTTTAACACAAAAAGTAATTTTGACATCTGCTTAAGGAATAATGTCAACCGTTGATTTTTTTAAGTACTTTTCTACAGGTAAAATGTTTTCTGCGCTGCAGAGTTTTTTTGTTTTGGTACCACAGTTACCCACTGGGACAAAATGACAGCAAGGACGACTTTTACCACAAATTAAAGTGCCTGGGTCCAGACCTTTGAAATTGCCCACTGCTGTGTGTTTTCTGGCGGTTTCCTTCGTTGGTCGCTGTCTAAATGTGATCCGACATCATAGTTTGTTTTTAATTTGCTCTACTACAGTCTTAAAACTCTAGCAAAACTAGTATGTTGGCATGGCGACGCATCTGCGTCAACTTAACCCTCTTGTTGTCCTGGGGTCCAATTTACCCAGTTTCTAAAAGTTTCTACATCAGAAATTTGGGATTCTTTCTTCCAAATTGTCCAAATATCACATGGATGGTTCCATTTAACGCTTCTTGCAAGTTAAACGAAGGATCATTTCACTACTTTATTGAATTTTGGTTGTTTTATTTACCCTGAAAAAAACTATTACAAAAGACCAAAAAAGATTTCATTTCATATAAATGAGGTTTTTCTGACCATGAATTAAAAAATAAAATAGTGTAAAACTAGTAGTGATATATTGGTGTTAGTGATGTGTACAGTAAAAATGATGGTAGTGGTACAAAAATGAAGGAACTGTTGAAAAAAAGCATCAAAAAGTGATTAAAAAAGTATCTCAAAAGCATCAAAAAAGCAATAAAAAAAGCATAAAAAAATTGTTAATTTACAGTTTTGACCTTTTTTGACACAAGGGTTAAAAAGACATCAGAAGGGGGGGCCTAGGTCACCCAGTAAGAGTGTGCGCTCCATGTAGGCTGAGGTCTTTGCAGCGGCCTGGGTTCGAATCCCATCTGCAGCCATTTGCCCTGGCATCCCCCATCTCTTTCCTACTATTCCTGTCTATCCGCTGTCGCTACAAATAAAAGGATAAGCCCCCCTAAAAAAAAAAAACTAAGACGTGAGATTCAGGCGGTTATGGTGGTCTCGGTTAAAGTGGACTAAATGGTATGGATTTGTTTACATGTGTGAACCCCACTCACCCAGGAGGAGAGGGGGTCTTGCACTGCATCGTGAGAATTGGAGGTTTTACACCCGGCCCGCTCACTGAGATCCTCTCAGCAGGTCTACTGCATGTCATAGTGGGAACCTCAGCACCTTTATGAGATGACTATAACTTTAATGTCCTTTTTTTGTTTGTGAAGTGACCTTGGGTGTCATGAAAGGCGCTTTAAATAAAATGTATTATCATTATTAAATGTCTGACTGAACATGAATTCTGTCTGATATCAGATTAATTTATGAGCTCTTCTGTTATGTGCATGGACTCAACCTATTGTTAAGCTGATTGGCAGCTCATTCAGGTGTACTACAGGTGTATTCTGGGAGATGGAGTACTCTGTTTTTGAGAAGTGATCGGCAGTAGGCTACTAATATATTAAAGAAAGGAAGTGAAGAGTAGGGATTATGTGTCACACGCACACACACACACACACACACACACACACACACACACACACACACACACTTAGCCCAACGTTTTATAAGGTGGCCTCATTTCTCTTTTTATCTTTAATGGTTTGGGTTTTGTTCTTTATTGCTCAATAAAACACTTTGTGACATACTTATTTAATTGAAAGTGCTAAAGTCTAAATCATTTTGACTTTTGATGAATCAGGTGTACTAAAAGCAGCGATGGCAGCAACTGAAGGTCTGAAAATTAGGGGACCAACAGACACATAAAGAAAGATTGCATTACTTTACATTGGCACACAGTGATAAATCAGCCAGCAGTGAAGGTGTGTGCAATGTGCAGGTGAGGGCGGAATCCAATTAAAGCACCAAAAAGAATAAAGAACTGGCTCCTCATGTGATTTAAAACATTATCCTATAGCTGATGTGATATAAAGTGCATTCAGAAAGTTTTCAGACTTTATTCACGTCATTATGTCACAGCCTAATGCGATGATTGTATAAATTAAGGATTTCCCTCATCAATCTTAACTCAACACCCAATAATGACAAAGCAAAAACAGGATTTTAGAAACTTTTGCAAAGTTATTAAAGAAAAAAGTAAGATATCACATCATGATGATAGTATTAAGATCCACGGTGGACGAAGTATTCAGGTCCTTTACTTGAGTAAAAGTACCATTACCACAATGTAAGAAATACTATGTTACAAGTAAAAGCCCTGCATTGAAAATGTTACTTTAATAAAAATGTGTAAGTATCAGGAAAATGTACTGAATGTATTAAAAGTAAAAGTACTCGATGCAGAAAAATCCTCCAATTTTAGAAAGTGTAAAGGATTCAAACAGTTTTTAATATTCTAATAATCTCAGCTGTTATACGCCGTTATATTGTTGGCTAGTTTCTTCCATAATAAAACATCAGATGTTATAGACTACGTGTGTTTTGTGTGCAAAGATCTTAATGTGTAAGGTAACTAGTAACTAAAGCTGTGACAGATGAATGTAGTGGAGTAAAAAGTACAACCTCATTTATAGGAAATTATACCTAATGTTTGAGTTGGAAAATCAGAAATTAGGAATTATTGAGACTAAAATTAAAGGAATGGATGTTGATGATAATCACAGACTGGAATATGTCAATTTTACAGACATGGTGGATTTGGGATTAAGATTACAGACAACCTCCATTATTACTTCAAATCCCATATGATTAGATATAAAGATAACATTTTTTAAATTTTATTATGAATTGTAATAGCATGCAAATAGGGTTTCACCCTTGTGTTATCCTCCCGGGTCAAAAAGGGACAAATTGGACATTTTTGTCCCTTTTGCAGACCTTATTACTACCAGTTTAACTTTTTGGAATTCATGGTCAATAACCTTCATTTATATAGAATTATGCCTAATATATTGCGTTAAAAAAGCAGAAATTATGAATTATGTTGACTTAGATCAGTCAACATAATCAGAGGAATGAAAGTGATCTGTTGTCTTTGCAAAGAGCGTTGTAAGGAATCCAATCCATTTTTTTATGGTAATTTGGTTAAAAAAACTCATATTTCAGATATAGAAATTTTTAAAGGGGTCAAATTTGACCCGAGGACAACAGGAGGGTGAAATGATGCAAGTGGACGGACAAACCCCCCCCCCCCCGTAATCATCACCATGGGAGCGTGACTTGCCAGAATTACAGATTTGGAGTCACCGCACAACATCCAACGGTGAAGGCGTTGCTACACCCAGCAGAGAAACAGCCCTCCCTCTTCTTTGTCCTCTTCATCCTCTCCATGTCTGTCTCTCTATCTATCTATAGCCCAAGTGCTGATTAACTCCCCGTGAGACTGAAGACTTGAACACCACTGAGGCCTTTAAATTTAAGACTCCTTTTCCTCTTCCTGTGCAATCAGCAGCGCCTTCCCGCTCCTCATAAGTGGTGTTGAGCTTCCTCTCAGCACTCCGAGGAAACAAGCAACGGTTGTTTTCACCCGTCTTCCGCAAAAAGTTTCATCTGAGAGGCGAGCGATCGAAGTGTCGAGGAAATTGGACGTCCCTCCCCAAACCCCCGGAGGACACAGGAACCTAAACTTGCGGCGAGGTTGAACAGCCTCCAGAGTGTTTTTTCCGAGCTGTGGGGATGTGGTGGCCTTCAGTTCCCTGCAGCACAGAGCAGCTCTCTGCAAAGGAAAGGTCGGCGCAGAGTTCCTCGCCAGCAGTTTGTGTCGGTAAACAGGTTTGTGTTGCAGGGTTCTAGACCAGGAGCCTTGTGGCAGACCGCTTTGATGCCGTTTCAATCCCTCGTCACGCAAACACACATCACAAAAGGCTCGTTCTACTCGCGGACGTCCCGCTGTCCTAACCCTTGTGTTGTCTTCCTGACGACCATGCAACTTTTAGCTCTTCTGGAGGGAAGTTAAACTTAAAAAAACAACGTTTTGGTCTTTTTTTTTGACGTTTGTCACTATTTCTGATGTTTATCTTGATTTTTCACTGTTTCAATGGTATTTTTTTGTCACTATTTCTGATGTTTTTGTCGATTTGTCTCTTTTCCATGTGTTTTTGGTCACTATTTGTTATGTTTTTGTCGATTTGTCACTGTTTCCATGTTTTTTTTGTCACTATTTGTGATGTTTTTGTCACCCTTTCCATGTTTTTTCTTATTTTTCCCAACATTTTTTAAGGTTTTATGACATTTATGTCTCTGTTTGGTCACTTTTTGCCATGTTTTGTTGATTTTTTTTTTTTTTTTTTGCGCTTTATTTGAGGTCCCCCAATGCTTTTAAAGCTTTTTCCGACACTTTTGTCAAATTTTTCAACATTCTTTCATCCTTTTTTTTCAAATGCTGTGAAATTGAATAAAACACCCAAACTTAATGAAAGTAGGGAACTGATCATTTATTTTATTTGAACATAATTTTTTTTTTTTTTAACAATTTCTGGTCGAAAGAAACCCAAATTTTTGGTATAGAAACCTTTTGGAAATGGGTCAAATTTAACCTGGACAACAGGAGGGTTGCATTGTTCATAAAGGACACGGAAGTCACAGGCCCACTACTTGACTTATCATTCCAGCCAATCACAGCCATTTTCACATCATTGTGACATCAGTGACATCACTAATTGTGGAGTTTCCAACAGGAAGGGCGAGCCGTTTTCAGACAGTTGAGAAAAAGTGCTTCCTGTGGGAGAGCGAGCTCCATTTGAAGTGAAATGTGTCTTTTTGTACTTTATACATCTATTACAGACACAAAAAAAACTATATAACACACTGAGAGGTGGGAAAAACCCAATAAAGTATAATGAGGGCTCTTTAATGTTGCCGACTTCCCTCAGCTGATCAACACATCTGTCAGCCAATAAAATGCAGCGCTGAGAGTCCGCGGGCTGTCTGGCCTCAGCAGATTGTCGGGCTCAATGTCAGTTTTCATCCTGAACTCGGGGTCGCAGGTATGTTTGTTCCAGTGATTGTTGGCTGCGACCTTTGACCCCTGACCCCATTACTGCTGCTGTTTGTGATGATGACCTCCGAGGATCACAGAGTCGATGCCACCAAAATACTATTTGTTTTTTATTTGTTTTTTATGTCCAAGTGCATTCACCTGCCAACCCCCTCCCTCACACACACACACACACACACACACACACACACACACACACACACACACACACACACACACACACAAGCTTGTGCAAGGCCTGCGGTGTTTAATTACAACCTCTGCTAGCGCTGTTTTGTTCCATTAAATTATGCATTAGCATTAATTAACATTAAATATGATTGTAATTTAAATAAAATGTGAACTGTACACAGCTAGGTCGCATTCATAAATAAATGTTTTGTTTTCACACAGACGGTTCTTCAGACGTATTCCCAGAGGACACAACTTATTTATTTTCAGGAATAAAGTGTCCGAGAGCTCACCCGGAGACTGAAGACACCATGGATGGTTTTTTTTCCAAGTGTGTATGCGTGTGGAAGGACCAGAGACACAAAATAACCCCCCAAATCCCAGAAAAAGGTTGTTTTTTTTCATAATATGGGCATTTTAGGACAGTACGTAAGTAAATACTTAGTTACATTCCACCACTAGGTTAAGAGTTATAGACCAAGGCTCTTCAACGTCTTTTAACCCAAGGACCCCTTAACTAAGAGAGACGGGGCAGGGTCCCCCTACTACATGTTGTATAAAACGAAGTTGCATATTAACCCTTGTGTTGTCTTCCCGTCAAAATTGAAAATTAACACTTTTGTTGACGCTTTTTAATAATTTCTTTTTAAACTTTTTCTTATGTTTTTGCCCTTTTTTCAACACCTTTTTCAATATTTGTCACTTTTTTTTATCTTTAACACTACGTAACACTGACTTATTAACTTTAGTTTTACAGTTATTTTTGAAATTTATGGTCAATAAAGCTCATTTATAGGAAATTATACCTAATGTTTGAGTTAGAAAAGCAGAAATTAGGAATTATTGAGACTAAAATTAAAGGAATGGATGTTGATGATAATCACAGACTGGAATATGTCAACTTTTACTCTCAATACTATTTCAAATGGTATAAAATTGAATAAGACGCCCAAAAATTAATGAAAGTAGAGATTTGTACTTGGCAAAGAGCGTTGTGTGGAATCAATCATGTTATTTTGGGGAATTAAAAAGAACATTGATATAGGACAACATGAGGACAACATTAGGACAACATGAGGACAACATGAGGACAACATGAGGACAACATGAGGACAACATGAGGACAACATGAGGACAACATGAGGACAACATGAGGACAACATGAGGGTTAAACTAAGCCTAGAATAACATGTTGGGCGGCCTAAAGCTTTGACACAAACCTTTTTAGTGCAAAGAATACTAACTTATTAAAAAAATAATTGTTGGCATGATTTTATGAATCATGTTTTCATCCTAAACATAAATGTGGCCCACTGAACCTTTATCTGGATACCTTGGGGACTACCTTACCTCGCCTTTTCTTTTTTATTCACAAATAGGCTGATTTAATTTATGCAAAAATGTGTCGGATTCATGTTAAGACACTGAAGAAAAAGTTCATAAAATTAACAATTTGTTTGCCCCCCCCCCGCAGTAATGCTGCATTCCACGTAAAAAAAGCAACAAAGACAAGACAACACTAAGGTGACAAAAGTGACAAAAAAATCCCAAAAGCCAAATGTCAAAAGTGACAAAAACTTTGAAAAAAGCAGGAAAAGATAGAAATAGAGACGAAAACTTTGAAGAAAAAAAGGCAGTAGAAAAAAGTAAGGAAGAAAGGCAAGAATAGGTCAAAAATATGAACAAAAACATCAAAAAAGCAATAAAAACTTCAGAAAAACAAACAGTGAAAAGAAGGAAGACATCAATAGGGCGACAAAAGTGACAAAAAAATCCAAAAAGGCGACAAATGTTGAAAAAAGAGACGAAAATGGGTAAAAACAAACTTCCTAAAAGTTCCTTCGGGATGAATAAAGTATAAAGTCTGTCTGTCTGTCTGTCTGTCTGTCTGTGTGTCTGTCTGTCTGTCTGTGTGTCTGTCTGTCTGTCTGTCTGTCTGTGTGTCTGTGTGTCTGTGTGTCTGTCTGTCTGTCTGTCTGTCTGTCTGTCTGTCTGTGTGTCTGTCTGTGTGTCTGTCTGTCTGTCTGTCTGTGTGTCTGTCTGTCTGTCTGTCTGTCTGTCTGTCTGTCTGTGTGTCTGTCTGTGTGTCTGTCTGTCTGTCTGTCTGTCTGTCTGTCTGTCTGTGTGTCTGTCTGTCTGTCTGTCTGTCTGTCTGTCTGTCTGTGTGTCTGTCTGTCTGTCTGTCTGTGTGTCTGTCTGTCTGTCTGTCTGTCTGTCTGTCTGTCTGTGTGTCTGTCTGTGTGTCTGTCTGTCTGTCTGTCTGTCTGTCTGTCTGTGTGTCTGTGTGTCTGTGTGTCTGTCTGTCTGTCTGTCTGTCTGTGTGTCTGTCTGTGTGTCTGTCTGTCTGTCTGTCTGTCTGTCTGTGTGTCTGTGTGTCTGTCTGTCTGTCTGTGTGTCTGTCTGTCTGTCTGTCTGTCTGTCTGTGTGTCTGTCTGTCTGTCTGTCTGTCTGTCTGTGTGTCTGTCTGTCTGTCTGTCTGTCTGTCTGTGTGTCTGTCTGTGTGTCTGTCTGTCTGTCTGTCTGTCTGTCTGTCTGTCTGTCTGTCTGTGTGTCTGTCTGTCTGTCTGTCTGTCTGTCTGTCTGTCTGTCTGTGTGTCTGTGTGTCTGTCTGTCCGTCTGTCTGTCTGTCTGTCTGTCTGTCTGTCTGAAACCTTTGAAAAAAAGGTGACAAACTTGAAAAACAGCAACAAAAACTTGGGGGAAAAAAGGCAGAAGTAACTACAGCCTTGTAACATTTGGCCAAATAACTTACGTACCCCTGCAGTCCCCCATTGGAGAAACACTGCAGTCCCCCATTGGAGAAACACTGCAGTCCCCCATTGGAGAAACCCTGCTGTCCCCCATTGGAGAAACCCTGCTGTCCCCCATTGGAGAAACACTGCAGTCCCCCATTGGAGAAACACTGCAGTCCCCCATTGGAGAAACCCTGCTGTCCCCCATTGGAGAAACCCTGCTGTCCCCCATTGGAGAAACACTGCAGTCCCCCATTGGAGAAACACTGCAGTCCCCCATTGGAGAAACACTGCAGTCCCCCATTGGAGAAACCCTGCTGTCCCCCATTGGAGAAACACTGCAGTCCCCCATTGGAGAAACACTGCAGTCCCCCATTGGAGAAACACTGCAGTCCCCCATTGGAGAAACACTGCAGTCCCCCATTGGAGAAACACTGCCGTCCCCCATTGGAGAAACACTGCAGTCCCCATTGGAGAAACACTGCCGTCCCCCATTGGAGAAACACTGCCGTCCCCATTTGAGAAACACTGCAGTCCCCATTTGAGAAACACTGCAGTCCCCCATTGGAGAAACACTGCAGTCCCCATCTGAGAAACACTGCAGTCCCCCATTTGAGAAACACTTGCAGTCCCCCATTTGAGAAACACTTGCAGTCCCCCATCTGAGAAACACTTGCAGTCCCCCATCTGAGAAACACTTGCAGTCCCCCATCTGAGAAACACTTGCAGTCCCCCATCTGAGAAACACTGCAGTCCCCCATCTGAGAAACACTTGCAGTCCCCCATCTGAGAAACACTTGCAGTCCCCATCTGAGAAACACTGCAGTCCCCATCTGAGAAACACTTGCAGTCCCCCATCTGAGAAACACTGCAGTCCCCCATCTGAGAAACACTTGCAGTCCCCCATCTGAGAAACACTTGCAGTCCCCATCTGAGAAACACTTGCAGTCCCCCATCTGAGAAACACTTGCAGTCCCCCATCTGAGAAACACTGCAGTCCCCCATCTGAGAAACACTGCAGTCCCCCATCTGAGAAACACTTGCAGTCCCCCATCTGAGAAACACTGCAGTCCCCCATCTGAGAAACACTGCCCTAGGGGGCCCTGGGCCCCCTGTTAAACATCTCTGCCTACTTATTTGATACTGTAAATACAACCCATGATGCGAGCTCTCCGCTCTGGTCTTGACAGCGGAGGTTTTGGTTCCTACTCTCCGCTTCGACGCTGGAGCAACATTTCGATGCCAGTGAAGTCTCGAGACGCTGCACGCAGGCGGAAACATGCTTCGACCTCGCTGCCCGCCTGTTTAACCGCCCACTCCCCCTTAAAAACACCTCATCATCTTCAGCTGGATTAGCGGGCCATAGCGAGCGGCTGCCGTTGCCTTTTTTCCCGACCTTTGACCCTTGCTGAGCGCTGCTTTAGCTGCGCGTGGGTGTAGCCTGGCTGCAGTAACTCGTCCCTTCCCGTTTATTCTCCCAGCGTCCTGCTTGACTCGCAGTTTGGCTTCCGCCGTGAAGGTCGGTAGTGCGCTGGTGAGGGGCTAGGAAGAGGAGAGACCCGAGGTTGTGCCAGTGTGAATGTGGAATGCCTTTGATTACACGATCTAATGCACGCTGCAACATGCCTGGTGGCCAGGCAGGCGTGGGCGGTGGGTTACATTGGTGGTGGTGGTGGTGGTGGTGGAGGAGGAGGGAAGGGGGCGGCGGGAGGTGGGGGGTGGGGGGGGGTTGTTGTTGTTGGATGTTGCTCTCTCACATCGCACATCAATCCAAATTCACCTTCTCTATTTCCCCCACCAACCTTTTTTCTTTTCAAGCACCACTTCTTCTTCTGTGGAACGCAGCTCTGTTTGGGCCCTGTGTGTGTGTGTGTGTGTGTGTGTGTGTGTGTGTGTGTGTGTGTGTGTGTGTGTGTGTGTGTGCGTGGTTTAATCCCCTGCTACCCAAAGACTTGGTTATTTTTTGTTAAAAGTGGATTTCAGTCAAAGAGCAGAGCCGGGCCTTTTTCTGTGTGTGTTTTTTTGGGGGTTTTCCCCTGGATCTCCTGATGTGGGCCGCCCACGTGGAGGATTCGGCCCAATATTTTGTATACAGTGCTGACTTTTTGCTCTCTTCCAATTTTTCAACTATGTGTCCCCTGGTGGACGGCAATTGCAATTCACTTGACGAAATACATGTGCATGTGTGTGTGTGTGTGCGTGTGTGTGTGGTGCTGCGGCGACGTGGATTAAAAACACTTGTTTTCTTTAATATGATGTTCAACCCCCCCCCATCCGGTCCCAGTCCCCCCCTCCCTGCGGGGCTAACTAAACCGAAGCTTATCTGTGACTCTGACACCACTATCCATCTCTGACACGGACGGTGCGTTAAGCCGATGCAGAACACGCAGCTCTCTCCGGCCTCAGCCACACACTCAAATAAGCGTCTGTTTCAATTATTTTACATTGGAAGTCCGATTTGTCTTACTGTCACATTGAATTACAGTGGAGGGTAAATTGATTGGAGGATATTGGATGGCGGGGCGAGTGACAGGCCTTCCTCTAGTTAAAGATGGAGCGATGTGCCGCCTCTTCCTCTACTGCTGCATGTCATCTCCTATTGGATATATTCTGGATCCACACTGTAAAGCTGAACGTAGAGAAAGGGCCGCGGCCGGAGTTCGATTACACGATCCTGTATATAAAAACATGTAAAATAATAAAAAAGCCAAGTACTACTGACTTGCATGTTGTGTTTTCCGCTTGTTCTGCTGCCCCCAAGTAGCCCAGTCAACCCCTTCTCTCAACATCCTGCAAAGCTGTTTAACGGTTGCCATGGTTGCCGTGTCCCTCAGAGCATTTAATGACTGTACTGTGATTGTGATTGAGTTATTTCAGCTAAATATATGCTTTTTAAAAATTAATGTTTTCTCTGAACCCTTTGACTTTCTAGTCAGTAAGTGCCACATGTATGTTTTACATATATATATATATATATATATATATATATATATATATATATATATATATATATATATATATATATAATAAATATATATATCAAGGGGTTGGGCCGCCCTGCAAGTTATTATAGGTCCAGTTTATTATGCAACATTTTATACAATATATATCTCTTCCATTTAAGGGGTCCTTTAGGATTTAGGATGTTTTTTGGACATATTTGCTTTAAGATTGATATTTTTTTGCAATGCACGCAGGGCAACCAGATTTAAGTTGATTTTATTCAAGCAACATCAACAACAAGAAAACAAAAACTGTTGTGTCCTGGTCAAACAGCAGCACAGGAAGTGGCATTCTGAGGTTTTTTAACATGCCATGCACATGAAAAACTTGAGCAGTGATTGTAATGGAGGAGGTGGCGGCGGCGGCGGCGGCACTCACCTGTTCGCTGGCCGGCTGTGGAGTTTCAGCAGGCGACTGTCAGCGGCTGACAGAGAGACACTTGAGATAATTGGCTCCCATCCCTCCCGCCATCACCTGCGGTAAGGAATTAAAATAAGAAATGGGGGGGAAATGACTTTAAGCTCTCACAGCTCGGCGCTGAATCATAAATCAGCCGTCAGTCATCGCTGGTGGAGAGCGGCTCGGATGAATCATCTCCTGGCACCTTCCTTTTTTTCTTTTTGAAAGCCTAGCCGTCTCAGTCATTAGCTCAGCTGGCCTTAAGAGAGGTGTGACTGTGTGTGTGTGTGTGTGTGTGTGTGTCTGTGTGTGTGTGTGTGTGTGTTAGCGAGAGCACATGCCAGGGTGATCCTTAACTGTAATAGATGTCAGATGACGATTCAACGAGCCAGACTCTGTGAACGCCAACCTGGGCAGAGCAGCGAACAGCCGAAGGGATAAATGGCATCGACAGTGATGTGCTGATGGGGGTGAGGTGTTTGCCTAATGGTTAATATGCTCCTGGTGTATCTGAGGAGGTGGTGGGAGGGCAGTTGGCTGCTGCAGCGTCTGTGACAGAGGTGGGTCTGATGATTGGATCTGTAGCGGAGGAGGAGGTGATGACATGTACAGCATCAAGGAGAAATCCTCCCGCCTGTTAGCCCCGGTCTGTGTCTCTCATGTAAAAAACCATTACATGCATGTTTTTCTGAAACATAAACCCATGGCAGTCTTTGAAACACCCAGAAGGCTGTGTACAGATCTCATCTCCACGTCAAATTTACAGGAACTTACTGTCAACAATTGGCAGCAAGTTCCTGTGAATTCTTTTTACAGTAAAGGTACCGTACTTCCATTTACAGCATTTTATGTATTCATTGTAAAGTACAAAACAATTAAACACAACGTGATTCTTTTTTTACAGTAATACTTTGACTACTGTGATTTCAACCGTAATACTTCAGCATAATAATACAGCATTCTACTGTAAAGATCATATACAGTAGTGTTACTGTGAAATCTAAAGGAAATAACTGGAGATTTTCCAGCCGTTACTTACAGTGTACCGACGTTGTGAGAGTGCTTGAGGATTAAAAATTAGCGTTGTTCAACGACCTTAAAACATTCAATTTATATTCCAGGGGTACAAAAAGATGTTTAGGCGTTGATTTCGGTGGGGAACTTTCGTCACGAGTCACTCTGTGACCACTTTTATTGAAAACCTCATGCTCAATCTAGTTAAAAGAAATAAAGTTCCTAACACATGTAATTCTTGAGCGACAGATGCCAACAAATCCATAAAAATCTCTATCCCCACCGGGCTGGCACAGTCGCAGCCGCTCGGCTGCTGCGCTGGTTTCACGCTCCTCTGTTCACGTGGTCTGTCGGGACGTTCTACAACGTGAAAAAGCTTAACGTGGTTTAATGTACCTAAAGAACGCTCAATGATCACCAAATGGCCATTTCTTGTCACGAACACTTAAGCCTGTCCAAAAAAACAAAAAAAAACGAAATCCAACGATTATAGAAGTTATCTCACATCAACGATTTCTTCTTCGTTGGCTCCCATGGCGAGGAAAAAGCTTAACGTGGGTTAATATACTGTACCTATAACTATGATCAATGATTTCCAAATTTCTCTCTCATATTGCTCATCATAACCACTAAAAACTGTCAGAAATTTGGTGATGATTGGTCGTTGTTTAGGTACATTAGATAAGCTTTTTCACGTTGTGACTTATAAAGCTCATGAGAACCGTGTGGAGTCAACCCACAGCCGCTCCGCTGCCCTGCTGAGAATGTGAAGCAGAAACGCTAAATTTAGTTTGTTCGTTCATGTTTATTGTCCCCATGGGGACATTATGTTGCAGCAGAAATCATATTGCATGGTATTTAAAACATTAGGACAGACAAGACAAGGTTTTTTAAAGGTTTTTTGTGTGTATGGTAGCCTTTACAATGTTATTTATTATATTATTATTAAAAGTGAGTATTATTATATGTCATGTAAAGGGACAATAAATACTGTGAAAGTGTCAAAATAGTAGCCTGGCTCCGTCCTCCCGCGTACTTCCGCTCAATTTTCATTTTTCTTCGGTACTACATCTGGGTTTGCGGTAAATTCGTTTGATTTCTCTGGCCAAATAGTTGGCGGTCCAATCAGCAAGGGCGTGGCTGAGAATGATGACGGTGAGGTCCTGCGCGAATGGACCAGAGTCTGGTAGGACCGGGTTAGTGTACCAGAGTCTGGTAGGACCGGGTTAGTGTACCAGAGTCTGGTAGGACCGGGTTAGTGTACCAGAGTCTGGTAGGACCAGGTTAGTGGATCAGAATCTGGTAGAACCGGGTTAATGAACCAGAGTCTGGTAGGACCGGGCTAACGGATCAGAGTCTGGTCGGACCGGGCTAACGGACCGGGCTAACGGACTAGAGTCTGGTAGGACCGGGCTAACGGATCAGAGTCTGGTAGGACCGGGTTAATGTACCAGAGTCTGGTAGGACCGGGCTAACGGATCAGAGTCTGGTAGGACCGGGTTAATGTACCAGAGTCTGGTAGGACCGGGCTAACGGATCAGAGTCTGGTAGGACCGGGCTAACGGATCAGAGTCTGGTAGGACTGGGTTAATGTACCAGAGTCTGGTAGGACCGGGCTAACGGACCAGAATCTGGTAGGACCAGGCTGATGTAGGACCAGGCTATCAAAACACTCAATCCACAGATTAAAGCACAAAGCCCGAAACTGTGTCTTTAAAATGAGCCGTCAGGACTTTTCTACAGTTTTGATGTCGCATATTACACGGGGGATATCTCTAGAATACGTTAACCTCATTATATAACATGAAAGTCCAACATTATAACACTGTGATATGCTAAATTATGCTAAGTTATGTGATTGGCTTCTCCGTTTACTTATATGTATCATGTAAAAAAAGTCCATCAAGATCAAACATTTGAAATCAAGCACATTTATTCTACTTTTTGGGTACACACATATTTTCTTTAATGGTGCCTTGCCACACCAAACCGTTGTTACTTGCATTTTTTTTTAAATTTGTGAGGTCCATATGTATACGTGTGTGTGTGTGTGTGTGTGTGTGTGTGTGTGTGTGTGTGTGTGTGAAGATGAACTGCTACCTCCTCTGTCAGATCTAGCCACTGAGAAGAAATAAGAGGAGAAATCAGGCCAATCACAACAGCTGGTCAGTGTGATGTCATGCTGACTGAGCTCATTACTATTCATGAGCTGGGTAAAGGATGCTGATAGCCAGGCTCTCATTGGCTAGCTGTTAGCCAATCAGAGTCAAGCAGCTTAGCTGGTTGACTATTAATGAGAACTGGCCCAAATGGAGCTGAGTCTTCCTGCAGGCTTTCTATACCACGCTAGAATGGCTTGAAACAAGGTAACCAAGGTAACCAAGTTACAGAGTCCATGGTAGGACTTTACCACAAAGTAATAAAATATATGGCAGGGCACCTTTAAGTGAACACATTACAGATATTAAAGCAAGCGGAATCTGAGACACTGAACTCAAGTCTTGTTTCATCAAAACATCATGTCGATAAAGATTAATTAAAGTGGATTGAGAGACACATAGAGAGAGGACAGTGTGTGTGTGTGTGTGTGTGTGTGTGTGTGTGTGTGTGTGTGTGTAAAGCCTCTCGCTCAGCCTCTCCTGACCTCTAGCCTTTATTTAAGTGTTGAAAGAGGCAATTTGCCTGCAGTCCACCTGCGTTCTCTCGCTCCGTCTGAAGTAATCTGCCATTTCAGACCCATTTTTACCTGATTGCTTCGTCAGAAACGAAGTGACACGAGGTCTCACGCTCAGAGTGGAATGTAGATGCAATACAAACACTGTACACCCACAGATTGAAAATGAGGAGTGGACTGAAGAGAGAGAGAGAGAGAGGGAGAGAGAGAGAGGAGCAAGAAAGAAAACATTCCTGACATTCTCAAGTTGTTGCGGAGCTAATAAAATGTCAGGTGTTTCTGGGCTGGAGGAGCGCGGCAGTAAGAGGACCTTTAACGTCGCTGTGATCTAAAAGGAGAGCAGGAAAGACACGGCTGATCTTCTGACAGTGTGTATGTAAGGTATGTTCCCATACAGGGCTGCAACTAATAATTATTTTCACTGTTTATTCATCTTTGCAGCTCTATTCCCACACAACTACTGCAAAATATCAGGGGGGCTGGATGGGGCCTTGTACCCAGGAGACAGCTGTTCGCGTCCTGGGTCAAAGAAGGTCCAAAAGTCAATATTTACTTATTACTTGCGTACATACTAATTTAACTTCACATACACATTGTGCTTATGCTTATTTCAGCTTATGTCACTAGGTGCAGTGAGCGATGCTGCCGAAAGATTGCTGATAAGAACTCACCTGACAAACAAATACAACCCCACCTTCAGAAGCTCCGCCCCCCAGATTCAGGGACAGATAACTACTACTCACATTGGTTAAAAAAAAAAAAAAAAACATCAATCTTTTACTTTTTTTCCCAAAAAAATCTCAAAACCCAAAGGAATACAGTTTCTTATGGTATAAAACCTCCTAAATAAGCTAATGACAGTACCTAGGTAAGGACTACTAGCCAGTCAGAAGCAGAGTATGAGGACCCTGACAGTACCTAGGTAAGGACTACTAGCCAGTCAGAAGCAGAGTATGAGGGCGTGCTACGCTATCAGCTAGGCGAGCATTATAACATATGTATAACAAGGCTGCTTCCCCACAGCTGATTGGGCGACTAATCAATCACAGGATACTAAGCTGGCTAAGAAAAGAATACCAAGTGATTTTTCTTCTCTTTATATCTGAGAATATGAGCGATTAAGCATCTCATCACAAAATGCTTTTGTTTTTAATAAGCTCCAGATTTGAAGATATCCTAGTAAAACAACTTGATAGATTTGAATCTCTTAGTTTATTTGACTTCATTTGAAATGTATCAGTCAAAGAAATCCCCGAATTATTTACAGTATTTTATATAATTACAGGCCTTATATTTTGATAATTCTACAGTGCATTACCACACAACAATCAGATACAAAGAACAATAAAAGCACAGATGATACAGACTGATTAATCCCTTCGCTGTAATTAGCTGCATCAACTTAAAACGTGTAAAAAAGAAAAGTCTGATCCGGTGATTTCTTGAAGAACAACGTGCCTCACCATGGGGCCAAACGATAGAGGTGAAAATTAATTTTCAACAGACATACCCACATACGCAGTTGTTGCTTCATATCCTGTTTAGTTTACAGATAAGTGCAGGATAATTTGTTCACATGCATCTTCATATCCTGAACACTAGGGGCTTTTGTTTGTGTATGAATGGACAAAAGCAGCTGATTATTACCATGGAAACAGTCCAGGAAAACAGAAGGCAGCACTGCAGAGCAGAGGGTTTTCACATTAACATCAGTATGTAACAGTGAGGTCCAATAACAGGCTGCTGCAGACAGGAGACCGTGTTTATGGATCAGTACGTATGCAAGGCCACACTGGGGACAAATGAGAATGTAGAATAACTCCACAAAGGATACGCACCATTGAGCATTCAATTCTGATTCATCTACATGCAAACATCAAATCACACAAAACTAGTACGTAGACATCTGAACGTTGCACTCCGAGCATGATTTCATACCTTCAATGTCGATGTCATTTTTATTTGTATAGCGGCTTTCATTACAAGTTAACCCGGAGCACTTTACATTAGAAACTGTATACACGTTGACACAAAGCATGAATACAAATATAAGTAGGCAATCAACAAAAACCAACGTGCGCACACAAACAAACACACACACGAGCAGACACACACGCACACAGGCACAGACACACGAGCAAACACACACAGGCACACATACACAAACACACAAGCAGACACACACAAACGCACACAGGCCCACGCACGCACACAGTTACACACACACACACGAGCAGACACACACAAACACACACACAGGCAGGCACACACACACACACACACGAGCAGACACACACAAACACACACAGGCACACACACACAGGCACACACACACACACGAGCAGACACACACAAACGCACACAGACACACACACACACACACAGACACACGCACACACACGAGCAGACACACAAGCAAACACACACAGGCACACGCACGCACACAGGCACACACACACACACGAGCAAACACACACAGGCACACGCACGCACACAGGCACACACACACACACGAGCAGAAACACACAGGCACGCTTACACACACACACACAAGCAAACACACACAGGCACACACAAACACACACAAACGCACGCACACACACACACACATAGTAAATACACACATAGTAAATACCATGGCCATTATTTGGTTTCTTTCCAATGTGCTCCCATTCACACACACACACACACACCAGCATCACCGAGGTCCAATACTGATGTCGGTTGATCCGGCCTGGCTCACAGTCGCTGTCCACTTCCTCCCAGATGTGTTGTTAGGGTTCAGGTTCAAGCTCCGTGCAGACCAGTCGCACCAAACTGGCAAAACCATTTCTGTGGCACTGGACTTTGTGCACGGGAAACAGGATAAAGAGCAACACCTTCTCACTCTCGTCAAATACTGCCGCTCGGCCAGGACCCCTTTGGCGTCCCTTTGGAACACTCTGGGTGCCCTGTTGGTGTCATTATTCAACACGCAGGGTGAAACCATCTAGTTTCTAGGGTTGCTACAGCCTGGACAACACAAGACTTTCACCAGGAAACAGGTGTTCATGTCCTGGAGAAGTTAAGGAGAAAACACAAGACTTTCACCAGGAAACAGGTGTTCATGTCCTGGAGAAGTTAAGGAGAAAACACAAGACTTTCACCAGGAAACAGGTGTTCATGTCCTGGAGAAGTTAAGGAGAAAACACAAGACTTTTACCAGGAAACAGGTGTTCATGTCCTGAAGAAGTTAAGGAGAAAACACAAGACTTTTACCAGGAAACAGGTGTTCATGTCCTGGAGAAGTTAAGGAGAAAACACAAGACTTTCACCAGGAAACAGGTGTTCATGTCCTGGAGAAGTTAAGGAGAAAACACAAGACTTTTACCAGGAAACAGGTGTTCATGTCCTGGAGAAGTTAAGGAGAAAACACAAGACTTTCACCAGGAAACAGGTGTTCATGTCCTGGAGAAGTTAAGGAGAAAACACAAGACTTTCACCCTGGAAACAGGTGTTCATGTCCTGGAGAAGTTAAGGAGAAAACACAAGACTTTCACCAGGAAACAGGTGTTCATGTCCTGGACAAGTTAAGGAGAAAACACAAGACTTTTACCAGGAAACCGGTGTTCATGTCCTGGAGAAGTTAAGGAGAAAACACAAGACTTTCACCCAGGAAACAGGTGTTCATGTCCTGGAGAAGTTAAGGAGAAAACACAAGACTTTCACCAGGAAACAGGTGTTCATGTCCTGGAGAAGTTAAGGAGAAAACACAAGACTTTCACCCTGAAACAGGTGTTCATGTCCTGAAGAAGTTAAGGAGAAAACACAAGACTTTTACCAGGAAACAGGTGTTCATGTCCTGGAGAAGTTAAGGAGAAAACACAAGACTTTCACCAGGAAACAGGTGTTCATGTCCTGGAGAAGTTAAGGAGAAAACACAAGACTTTCACCCTGGAAACAGGTGTTCATGTCCTGGAGAAGTTAAGGAGAAAACACAAGACTTTCACCAGGAAACAGGTGTTCATGTCCTGGACAAGTTAAGGAGAAAACACAAGACTTTTACCAGGAAACAGGTGTTCATGTCCTGGAGAAGTTAAGGAGAAAACACAAGACTTTCACCAGGAAACAGGTGTTCATGTCCTGAGAAGAAGAGAAAACACAAGACTTTCACCAGGAAACAGGTGTTCATGTCCTGGAGAAGTTAAGGAGAAAACACAAGACTTTCACCCAGGAAACAGGTGTTCATGTCCTGGAGCAGTTAAGGAGAAAACACAAGACTTTCACCAGGAAACAGGTGTTCATGTCCTGGAGAAGTTAAGGAGAAAACACAAGACTTTCACCAGGAAACAGGTGTTCATGTCCTGAAGAAGTTAAGGAGAAAACACAAGACTTTCACCAGGAAACAGGTGTTCATGTCCTGGAGAAGTTAAGGAGAAAACACAAGACTTTCACCAGGAAACAGGTGTTCATGTCCTGGAGAAGTTAAGGAGAAAACACAAGACTTTCACCAGGAAACAGGTGTTCATGTCCTGGAGAAGTTAACCCTCTGGAAGTGAGAGGGTCATGCACGACCTAAAACGTCACATCTGATTCATATTTTAATTGTTTCATAACCATAAAAGACAGAAACTTACAGATTGTTGTAGCTAACAGCTAACAAGCTAGCGGTCACGGAGGTCTCTTTGGGGTCTTTCTACCCTCTACAGGTGATTTTCTACCTAGCCTGGAACTTGTGCCTTTTTGGGGGGTCGTTGAGCATTAAATCCAAACGGTTACATCCAAGATTTATCCACTTATTGTCCATAATTCATCACGTTTTTGCTAATTTCTGTGCGTTCACGAGACCTTCACCCGGGAATCTTAACTAGTTTTTTGATACCTAAACTGTCGAAACTACAAAATTACACCACGTCACCCTAACTTGTCATGTAAGATGCGCAAGATTTCATACAAATTGTTTTGCATAAGTTTTCGTACAACATCATACGAACCCGTTAATTAGAATGCGTTGAAGTTTGTGTCCACACACTTATTTTACACAAACATTTATTTTATTATTGAATTAAATGTGTGGTGTTCCTCCCACGGATGCATTTTAAGAACCAGATACCGGACCCAAAGCTTTAAAATGCACCACTTCTTCACAGTTGAGTCTTCCCAGAGAGTCTTTGACAGCTTGAAAACTTTATATTAAAGGAGTGTTAAAATACGTTTGGTCAGCATTAACTATCCACACCGTGGATATGAATTCAACTCATAAACTATTCATATGAAGTGTGTTTGTATGTTTTACAGTTAATATTTGGGGCACATGTGTCAAACTTCACACCAGCTAACTGAAGATGTCTTTCGTCCAAGAACATCTTGCCTAACCAGGGTTAGGTGTTGGTGCCGCTGGAGGTTGTCACACGTTGTGTTATGTAGTTATTTCAAGGTATCAACCATTTTTTCGTGATCATCGATGGATGAATGTTTCCCAGAGTTGTTTAGCATGATCTTGAGATCATATCAACAGAATGAATCCTATTACCAAATGTTAAAGTAGCTCATCATCCGAGGCTATCAATCCAATAATCTGGTGATTTTGATTTAACCCTTGTGTTGTCTCCATGAAAAAAGGTTCTTGCTTTTTCTGACATTTTTGTCACTTTTTCAATGTTGTGATGGCTTTTTTTGTAATGTTTTTTCCAAAGTTATTTGATATTTCTAATGTTGACAATTTCAGCTTATTTCGAAGGCCCATTTTTTGTGATGAAAAAACAGAAAATGGGTCAAATTTGACCCGAGGACAACATGAAGGTTATGTGTGTCAAATGTTACGTTGGTGTGTTGTATGATGATGATGATGATAAGGTTCATTTTGAATATCTCTCGGCAGAATAATGTCTCATCTTGAAATATCAAAACATTTTCTTTTGAATTCATATGTTTTTGACTGACTTATTTTGAGAGGCCAAGCGATACAAGAATAAAAGCATATGTAATGTAATCAACACTGGGTCAAACAAAGGAGAATTTCATGCTACTCAATAGCTGTAATTTGATTTACAGTGCATAATGGAACTATATTGCTAATAGCTCTTGAAAATGTACTTAGTATTCTCGCAGTTACAGACCGATCCTGTTAGCGCTTGGAAATGTCACCCGTGCAGTTATTGTTAAAGGACTAAAGGCAAATGTTCACTCTGCATACTTAAGAGCAGAAGCTAAACTTTTCTTTTGTTAGGTTAAGGTTAAGGAAGCTCCGATTCAAAGCAATATCCCTAAAGCTGTGTTAGACTTGTGTGTGAGTGTTCAAACATGTCAGTTTTCGTCAACTCAAGCCTGAAGATGAAAGATTTTCCTCACCGAGGAAACTTTTCTCTACAAAACCAACACGGAGCGCGGTAACGACAGAAATGTGAGGCGCAGCCGCTGGCGTGCGTCTACCTGCTGTTACCTTCTGAACTCCAAACAAGTGTCAGAGGACGCCGATGTGTCACCCTGCCTCAACCTGATTTCCCCCGGCGAGACAGCCAGCCTATTCGCAGTACGGGTCGCTGCTCTGGCCTTTTCAGTGACGAACCCTCTCTGCGGTTAGGAAGCCGATTCCCCGTGGCTGTCTGCCTGCCCTCAAAGAGGCCAACGGTGGCCACGGAGCAGCCTGCTCGGACTAATGAGGTCCCTGGGTACACGCAGCCAGCAGGACGGTGCAGGCTGCAGCTCTCTGACTACGTTCTATCCTGCCTTTAATGTGCTGTAAGTTGCTCTCTCAACATGACGCAACAGCCGTGCTCACAGGCACACAAGACTGAACTACATTTGAGTTACTGAGACGTCTTGGGAAAAGAAATAAATACCTAGAATAATCTATTTTTTTTCTTCATATATAAATATAAAATACTGAATGACAGTTGCAGATAGAACTCACTATTACTCATTTTTTATCCTTGTTTTACAACTTGAGCACTGGACCCTTTGTGATCCACTGTAACAAATTTAATGTAAAATGTACAGTAACTTGCAGGCAACAATTGTCCAGCAAGTTACTGTGTTCTTTTTACAGTAAAGGTACCGTACTTCCACTTACAGTGTTTTGTATATTCATTGTAAAATACAAAACAATTAAACACAACAGAAGATAAAAAAGTAAAAATACAGTAGTTTACTGTACTATTTACAGTACTATAGTGGCTATATTGTGATTTATTTTTTTTGAGTACTGTGATTTCAACTGTAATATTTAGACTACTGTGATTTTGTCATGTTGTCATGTACTTTACAGCCTTTTACTGTAAAAATCATATACAGTAGTGTTATTTACAGTGTAACCTGACAAGTTTCAATCTTTCTGAGAGAAAGTGGCATCTCAAGCTGCACATTCCTGACTCAAAACTAGAGAATTATGAGTTTCTTTTTAACCAAATTACCCAAAACGTTAAGTACAATTACAAATACGTTAGCACTACTTTCATTGAATTTTGGGTATTCAATTTTATATAATTTGAAAAAAATTTAAATGGATTTAAAACCTGAGTAAATTTTGAGATACATGTCTGTGATTATCCATCAACACAGGTTCCTCTAATATTAGTAAGTAAGTAAGTATAATTTCAAAATTAGGTATAATGTCCTATAATTGAAATGTATTGACCGTGTATTACAAAAATAAGTATAAAACTAGTGGTAATAAGTTTTTAAGTGTTATGGAAAAATAGCATTGAAAATGTTGAAGTGACAAAACATTGAAAGTGTATTAGAAAAGGGTTATTTGTTATTTGTAGTTATTCATAAGTTCTCACTAAAATAATATGATAAGAATTTGTTTGATTGTCACAACAGAACAGAAACATCAAAATATATTAAAGTTCTGATAAATAAAATGTATACAAATAATCAGTGTTGCCAACAGGGACGTAGAGCGTCCTCTGGTGGACAGACTATGCAACGCCAACACTAACAGGGACGTTGTAGAGCGTCCTCTGGTGGACAGACTATGCAACACCATCACTAACAGGGACGTTGTAGAGCGTCCTCTGGTGGACAGACTATGCAACGCCATCACTAACAGGGACGTTGTAGAGCGTCCTCTGGTGGACAGACTATGCAACACCATCACTAACAGGGACGTTGTAGAGCGTCCTCTGGTGGACAGACTATGCAACACCATCACTAACAGGGACGTTGTAGAGCGTCCTCTGGTGGACAGACTATGCAACGCCATCACTAACAGGGACGTTGTAGAGCGTCCTCTGGTGGACAGACTATGCAACGCCATCACTAACAGGGACGTTGTAGAGCGTCCTCTGGTGGACAGACTATGCAACACCATCACTAACGGGGACGTTGTAGAGCGTCCTCTGGTGGACAGACTATGTAACACCATCACTAACAGGGACGTTGTAGAGCGTCCTCTGGTGGACAGACTATGTAACACCATCACTAACGGGGACGTTGTAGAGCGTCCTCTGGTGGACAGACTATGCAACGCCATCACTAACAGGGACGTTGTAGAGCGTCCTCTGGTGGACAGACTATGTAACGCCATCACTAACAGGGACGTTGTAGAGCGTCCTCTGGTGGACAGACTATGCAACGCCATCACTAACGGGACGTTGTAGAGCGTCCTCTGGTGGACAGACTATGCAACGCCATCACTAACAGGGACGTTGTAGAGCGTCCTCTGGTGGACAGACTATGCAACGCCATCACTAACAGGGACGTTGTAGAGCGTCCTCTGGTGGACAGACTATGCAACGCCAACACTAACAGGGACGTTGTAGAGCGTCCTCTGGTGGACAGACTATGCAACGCCATCACTAACAGGGACGTTGTAGAGCGTCCTCTGGTGGACAGACTATGCAACACCATCACTAACGGGGACGTTGTAGAGCGTCCTCTGGTGGACAGACTATGCAACACCATCACTAACAGGGACGTTGTAGAGCGTCCTCTGGTGGACAGACTATGTAACACCATCACTAACGGGGACGTTGTAGAGCGTCCTCTGGTGGACAGACTATGCAACGCCATCACTAAGAGGGACGTTGTAGAGCGTCCTCTGGTGGACAGACTATGCAACGCCATCACTAACAGGGACGTTGTAGAGCGTCCTCTGGTGGACAGACTATGCAACGCCATCACTAACGGGACGTTGTAGAGCGTCCTCTGGTGGACAGACTATGCAACGCCATCACTAACAGGGACGTTGTAGAGCGTCCTCTGGTGGACAGACTATGCAACGCCATCACTAACAGGGACGTTGTAGAGCGTCCTCTGGTGGACAGACTATGCAACGCCATCACTAACAGGGACGTTGTAGAGCGTCCTCTGGTGGACAGACTATGCATGCTTGTGTTTTGTGTCTTTGCATGTGTTGCAGGGCGTTTGCCCCCGTCAGCCACCGCACCCCAGGCTCTCAAGTGCCATGCGTCTCCTCTACTCACATCCTGTTGTCTTTTTTATTCAATTTAACACAAAATGTTATTTACCTCAAACATATATCACTGTCCCCAGAGAGCCAGTCTCCTGAGGAGGTTTGTGTTGTGTTCAGAGAGAATATTATTACGAACCAGTGGCACATCAAGCTGGATGATTGTGTGACCCCTGGGAACAAAATGCAGCAGATCTATTCTGTTCAACACATTTTTTAATGTTGACCTTTTCCAAAAAGCCCGTTCCCACTGGGACGTCTGACGCCACAACAAATGGCAGTCTGTGATGCAAAATGACGACTGTCCTTGCTTACACGCTGCATTTTAATACCCGAGGCTGTTTGTTCCATTTATGGCACTTTAACATTATACTTTTTTTTTGTTGTTTTTAATGGAGACGGATCAACACAAAGGTCAGCATCTCACCTTTTTCCCCCCTGGCAAAGAGTGTCAGAAAAATGATGTTGCCACCACTGTGTCATTAATTCCCATGAAAATCACAGGTTGGCAGGGATGCTGCCACCGCCGCCTCCCGGCCCGTATCCGCAGACAATTACAGATCATCGGGCTTGCCTCCGTGCTGCTGTTGTCTGTGGAAATTGCAAGCTGTTGCTTAAGAGCCCAGGAGAGTGACTTTAATTAAAGGCTGCAGTGACCGACTGCTGCTGGCAATCAGCAGATGCCTGCTCTTACCTGCTGCCTCTGTCTGTCTGCTGATCCCCTTCTCTACTCTCTCTAAGGCATGGCTTTAAGTCTGTTCTGTCCATCGTCTCTGTCCTCCGCTGCGTCTGCTTCTCATCCGCTGGATATTTAAGGGCCTTGCTAACAGTTAGCAAAAAAAGCCGCCCAATTTGGAAAAGTCATTGTTATGTAGTCTATAGCCCTGATGTTCCACTTCTATTGCTCTCGTTCTGCTGGAAATTTCTGTTGCATGACTAAAACAACTTTTGAACGTACACACGTTCCACCGAAACAAATTCCTTCCCGAGGTTATTTTGCATGGCACCGTGGCTCCGCCCAAGACGATTGAGATTGTCATCACATTTAAGAGCAAATTTAAAACTCTCCTCTTTGATAAAGCTTATAGTTAGGGAGTGAGGATGCCATAAATACGTGTTGCTAACCTAGCTCTGGGGAGTTTACTCCCTGGAGTTCTTATTCACAAAATTATGATACCAATTAAAACTGAGTTTTTAGACAATGGATTGTAACCAAGGTAACAGTCAGTTAAATACATCATGCTTGCTGAAATAGCTTCCTCTAGAAGCGTCAGGAAGTTGATAAGATGAGTTATAATTATCTTTTACACCCACTCGACTTTAACCCCAAGACCAATATCAGGACATATGAAAATTTAATTGAGAACTGAGGACAGGCATGCTCCCCGCAGGATAAACCCTTTTGATTTTAGACAGTGTATTACAATTTCTTAATGACAAAGTATCTCAAAACTACTTTCTCCATATCCCTGATATTTAAAATGGATATTCATCCCCAGAGGATGTGAACTACTTAAGTCAGCCTTAATTAGGTTTGAAATTCAGTTCAAAACCTCAAAACCATTCATCTAGTGCCGACAGCTGGCCGAAATGTGGACCTGATTTCGCGCAAGGATGTCACGTAGAAACAGGAGATACAGGAGGGATATAAATATGGAATAACACGACTGTCTAATACATAATTATATGCTGGAGCTTTAAGGTTTCACTCAGTTGGAACTAGGAAACTAGCCCTCACTAAGAGTACAAAGAAATAAGTATGGGGGTACATAGTTTTGGCAATATTGTTAAAAAGGATATTTTGCTGATTCAAGTCCGGCTCTGTGCCGTGGCAGTGTGGGCAGTGTGTTGAGATGAATGGTGTCTGGTTCCACCATGGCACCAGTCCACAGAGCTCTCTGCGGAGGAGAGCATCGAAGGTCTGTCGAGATCTGGCAGATGATCCAAAATACGCCGCTCAGCAACGCCGTGCACAACACGGTTTATCTAAACACACTGCCCACACAAAGATGACACAGAGCTGGATTAAAGTTGCCATTGAGTATCCATTTAAAGTCAGTGCAGTGTTGTTTTTTGTTTTATTTTAGTTTTGAATCAAACTTATTCCCTTTTTCAGTGAACAGAAATAAGTCCGGCTCTGTGCCATGGCAGTGTGGGCAGTGTGTTGAGATGAATGGTGTCTGGTTCCACCATGGCGCCAGTCCACAGAGCTATCTGCGGAGGAGAGCATCGGAGGTCTGTCGAGATCTGGGAGATGATCCAAAATGCGCCGCTCAGCAACGCCGTGCACAACACGGTTTATCTAAACACACTGCCCACACAAAGATGACACAGAGCTGGCTCAAAGTTGCAGAGTATCCATTTAAAGTTAGTGCAGTGTTGTTTTTTGTTTAATTTTAGTTATTGAATCAAACTTATTCCCTTTTTCAGTGAACAGAAATAACTTTCCTACTTCTGATATTTGCAAACACACTCACACACATAGAGACACATTTCTTTCTGGCCATCTCTCTCATTTCTTTCCCTCTCTCTCTCTCTATTCCATCTGAGTGTGTGTTGGATTGATTGTACCTTGGGTTACATATTCTGTCCACATTTCGGTTCTCTGCTGCTCGCCTCTCCTTCACATTTGACTCTGGAGTGCCGGCCGACCGTGGGCTATTACTGTCTCATTAAAGGGAGGCTGGGGAGACGCAGGCCTGATAAATCAATCAAACTCCCTCTCGCTGTGCCAGAGGGGAGATGGATTGAGATGGATTTTGTCCCAGCAAGAGAATATCCCAGGGTGCACCTCTTCCAAATGGTGTCAGAGGATGTATATGCTGAGGCAGCAAGCTGACTCCAACAATAGCTGAGCTTCTATTTTCATACATTTAGTGGAATTACATTGGCAGCGGCGGGACAGTCTGTGCTTTCATTATGTCCTATCACACACACATGCATCATGGTCAAAGAATCCCGGTAATTAGACAGAAATAACTGCTGTCGTGTGAAAGGAGCTGACTCTTATTCCTCTTCTAGACATTTAAATTTATTTTACTTTTCCACTGTTGGCTGCCAAATTGGTTTATTCATGGGAGTGCATGACAGAACAGGAATAATACTGTGGCTCATAGTATGGACAATGGAAGGTATTATTTACATTAATGTATGTTCTTAAAGGTCCCATGGCATGAAAATTTCACTTTATGAGGTTTTTTTAACATTAATATGAGTTCCTCCAGCCTGCCTATGCCTCCCCCTCCAGTGGCTAGAAATGGTGATAGGTGTAAACCGAGCCCTGGGTATCCTGCTCTGCCTTTGAGAAAATGAAACCTCAGATGGGCCGATCTGGAATCTTGCACCTGATGATGTCATAAGGGGAAAGGTAACCTCCCCTTTCTCTGCTTTGCCCACCCTGAGAATTTGGCCCACCCATAAGAGAGAGAGACATCCTGGCTTTCAAACGAGCAAAGTGGCTGCTGGTCAAGGCCACACCTCTAGCCTCCACCTTGCCCCCCCCAATTCTGAGTCTGTAGCTTTTGAGTAAGGGGGGGGGCCCTTACTCAAAAGCTACAGACTCAGAAATGGTACATCCTAAGGAAAGCTCATTGTGGGACTTGCTCTAGTGGCTGGAATTCTGCACCTGTCTATACAGAATTTAATAGGAGTCCATCAAATATGTGTGAAGATATTTCAGACCAAAGTGGTGGACTAAACCATGCGAAACAATATATATATCTTTTAAAAGAATAGATTAACATTTTGGGAAATATTCTATCGCTTTTTTTATAGTTGTTGCCAAAAGTATGATGAGATGATAAATACCATTCAGGTCTGTGCATCAACTCTGCAGCTAGAGTTCAGAGTCAATTAGCTTAGCTTAGCATAAAGACTGAACGCAGGGGGGAAACCGCTGGCCTGGCTTTCCAGATAGATAAGAAAATGAAACCAATAAATCTCACTAATTATAAGCTTAGAGATCTTATGCACCATTTGTTTCATCTGTGCACAATCAGTAATGTAGAAAAAGACACTGTGATTGTTAACGAGCAGCAGTCAGACAGATTTCTTACAGCATTTTGAACTCACAGTAAACACATCACTAAAGCTTACTTTTGTCTGAAGGAACTTGTCCTCTGTTTGATTTTCTTGCTTCTTAATTCTAATTGTCGTAGCGTCTACCAAGTTATATTTACACATTGTTCTTAATAAGGCCAAATGTGTCTCTGACCTCTGGAAAGAGTTTGTCTGTCTAATTGGAAGCCATCCTCGATGTGTCTTGGTCGAGTTTATACCGTTGCGTGCATGCAATTACAATTCTATCCCCGAGACGTATTGATTGACCAAACCGTGTGAGCTTTGGGTTTTTTGGTGAAACAACAAGTTTACTCTGTGTTTTTCAGCCTGGGAGATGCTTTTGCTTCTGTTTGGTAGGGGTGGGAATCCATTCTTAGATGCATCGCGATTCGATGCTCGGTTCCAATGAGTTAATAACGGATTTTACAAAATAATTGTTTTTTTCAAAAGTGTTGATTTTTATTTAAAAGTTACTGTCTCGAGACATTTACAAATCAGGAAACCGAGTGACTGAAGGAGGATGGGATGACTGATTCTCTGAAATGGAAGATTACTTTAAGAGATGGTGACTTTCACAAGCAGGTCTAAGGGTTAAACATGGAATGACTACACAATAAAAACCCCAGTAGACAAAATACAAATACTGTATATGTCCAAATTTAAGAAACTCAGATTTATGTGCATATGTTTCTTTAAATCACGCATGGAAATGTACATAAAAAAACTCAAATTGGGAGGTGTCTAGAGATGTGAGTCATTAACCCTCGTGTCGTCTTCCCGTCAAAATTGAAAATCAACACTTTTGTTGATGCTTTTTATCGATGTTTTTAACTTTTTTTTAACTTTTTGTCCCTGTTTTGAACACTTTTGAGACTATTTTCAATGTTTGTCACTTTTCGACATTTTCAACACTACGTAACACTAACTTATTAACTTTAGTTTTACAGTTATTTTTGGAATTTATGGTCAATAAACCTCATTTATAGGAAATTATACCTAATGTTTGAGTTAGAAAAGCAGAAATTAGGAATTATTGAGACTAAAATTAAAGGAATGGATGTTGATGATAATCACAGACTGGAATATGTCAAATTTTACTGAATACTATTTCAAAAATACTTCCATTTGGTTTCAAATGCTATAAAATTGAATAAGACGCCCCAAAATTAATGAAAGTAGAGATTTGTACTTGGCAAAGAGCGTTGTGTGGAATCAATCATGTTATTTTGGGGAATTACAATTGGGTAGTTAAAAAAAAAAACATTAATATAGGAAAATGGGTCAAGAACCCAACACACGCTGTTGACATAAAGAAAAATTACAGCTTTCCAAACATTCATAAACACGCCGTGGAGCCAATTCAGGACGCTTGGTCGCTTGGTCAGGTGCCTTTTATCGTTGTTATTGACGCTAAAAGTCTCCTTTAGGATCTTATTACGTGCTTTATCTAAACACGCTTGGTCGGGACTAATGGCGTCCCTTTTGACGCGGTTACGTTAAGGAAAAGGTCGTGGGTGGGCGTACGGTTCGGTGATACGCGGGAATAATGAGACCGTTAAAGAAAAAGACGGTTAAATCCAAAATAATTGGATTTAATTGCCGTTAAAGGTGCACTATGAGTTCCTGGCCCTGTCTTGTGAGACAACACAGGGGTCGTTAACGTCAAACAAACACTAGAGGCACAGGCTGGGCACCAAAATACAACAAACCCCATTCCAGCCAATCACAGACAAGTGTTGCACTAACCCCTGTCCAAGTTCATTTAAAAAAAACAAAAAACAGAGCAAGCTCGCCCCTCCCTCTATTTTTCCGTAACTGTCATGACTAACTGACTAACTGTCACTAACCCCCACCCCCTCCCCTAACCATCTTGTCGGTGATTGGCTGGAGTGGTTTGTTGTGTTTTGGTGCCTATCCTGTGCCTCTATTGTTTGACATTTACGAACCCCGTGTTGACTCCCGACACCGGGCTTTGTCACAGTGTATTGGGGGCAGGCAGCTAGCGGATCAAGGAGCGATGCCTACAATTTGAGACAAAAATAATAATAATAACCGCACTGAAACCATGCAGAAACTCACAGTTCACCTTTAATTCGTATCCTGTCCAGAGATTAATGGGTCGTTCTTGGCCCTTGGTACACCTTTCCACCAAGTTTCAGGTAAATAGGGCCAGCAGTTTTTTCCGTAATCCTCTTGAAAAACAGACAAACCAAACCAAAAACACACCCTCCTTAACAGAGGGCATAAAGTCGCCTGTGATAGTTCACTCAGATTTTTTGGGAAGCGCATTCATACACTACGACTGTGGGAACTATTAGGAACAACAAAAGTTTTCACTGATTCAGCATCAATAGGCCGATCCTGCTGTCCCGCTCTGTGTGTTCAGGCGTACCTGAAGTGTGTCTGGATTTCTTATTTCAAGTGAAAAGTTTCCTCTGTGAATGTTTTCCTCAAAGTTCATCAGTTGCCAATCAGCTTTGCAACATCTCATGAACGGATGTGACAGGCTGCTGCGAAGACGGCGCGGCTCCTGTCAAACTGCAAATAAGAAAAAGTAAACCAGTGAAATATGACAACAAAGCAACAGCGAACATGTTGTTGATGGAAGCCCCCGTCAGAGCCAATCAGGAGGGAGCATGTCTCCTCGATGTGAGCTGCAAATGGAGTTTTCTCTTTGAGTCAGATACATTTTAAATGCTGCGACTCAGATGTAAGAGGCACCCTGGCCACTGGTTTTGTCAAACAAGGAGAAGAACAGCTGTTAGTGCCCCTTCAGGCCAGTTATTCATATTTCTCCCCCAATCAGCAGCAGTAGATCGATTTAAAAAAATAAAAATTAAAAATGCAGCGACTCATTTGCAGGCACTGACTTGCTAATCATATTGGAAGACACAAACCATGCACACATGTCTGGTAGCCAAACAAGGAGTTTCAAATACAGCCTGAAGATATTGTTGCTGTCGGAGTTTAATTTTGCAGCTACGTCTCTTAACCTGCTGGGCGTGTTGTTTATTCAACTGGACAGCAGGGGGAACGGTGTCTGATTAAAAAAAAATAAAAAAAAAACATCAAGTGAAAGCAGCTGCTTCACCTGCTTCAGACTTTCAATCAGCACACGTATTGTGTTCGGGTGATGGAGAAGTTGCAGGCAGGTTGACACAAAAATCTGTTTTAATTGGATAGAAATGATTAATAAATGCAACAAAGTCATTTCTGTCTGATAGATAAATGTGAAATGGGAATTTTAATTACTGTAGCACTTGGACAAACCACCACGAAGGCTGCACAGCCCTGAACATTTGTTACATTCATGTTCGAAAAAGTGGTTCATTTTTGTTCATTCGACATCTGGCTTTTCATTAACATGGAAGACTTGTTTTTTTTTTTAATTTGAGAATATTTCAAATTAAAGCAAGTTTGAACAAATGTTTTTTGTCTCACAATGTGAAATCTTTTCAAAAAAGTAGGGTTTCTGATCATAAAATACTTTCTTATTCATTGGTCAACGGCCTTAGGTTAAGGAGGGGGGGGGGTTGACTTTTCAGCATGAGCTCACCTGTCTCTCTTGGCCCCTAGCGTTATATCACTTGTCTTATAGGCTATACTAGCCCTCCTACACAATCTGGACTGTGGTCATAACATCTACATCTTATGACTTATTCCCTGTTACATATTGTTCTTATTCAATCAGTCAATTTATAGGTTATTTTGTTAATATTTCATAGTCATAGTTTAATTATGATCTACTGCACTTTTGCCACCATTCACCATCACACACTACCAAAGTACCTTAGGAAAATTATAATTTATACTGATCCCATGTGTGGAAATTACAATTTACACTCTGTTTTTGTTAGTAATCACTACACACAGGCCTGAAATACACACACACACATGCTCAGGGCCGATTTATGCTCAAATGGAGAAACGCCAGAGTAAGTGGGCTGAGCTACACACCATACTTTGGTCCGTACGGGACTTGAACCAGCGACCCTCTGGTTCCCAACCCAACTCCCTACGGAGTGAGCTCCTGCCACCCCCTTATCATTGCAATTCTGTGATTGATTTTTATTTTTATTCTTATGTATTTGACATATGTGTTTGTTGTGTTATGGCTGTCTAAGCCTAAAATTTCCTTCGGTATGAACAAAGTATCTATCTATCTATCTATCTATCTATCTATATATCTATCTTACTTTCCTTACTTTAAAGATACAGTGGACAGCTGCAACTCAGGGCTCTCGACCATGATATTCATCTACATATCCTATTTCTACTTTGTCAAAGACACATAAACCTTTTTTCACAGTAAAAATAGCATCCATGAGGGCCATGAAGTGATGATTTCATGTTCACAGAAAAGGAGAAGCTGTAAATGAGTGGCAGGAAACTGCGAAGCTACCAGCCAAGCGATCACAGTTGTACAACATGTAGTTACATTTATGGGCGAGGTGCACATCAGGCAAATCAATTTAGGTTCACAATACATTCTGGCCCTCCTAGTTGTGCGCCAAACAAAAAGGCAGGAAAATTCGCTAAATTCTATGTTGACTAAGGAACTTTTTTGCTGACTTTATTAAGGCTTCATATGGACCAAATTGTGAAAAGGCTATATGAGGCCTGCAATAATACAGTCCAATAGATGTATTTTTTCCTGACTAAATGAAAGCATGTCGATAAACTCTACATAT
The DNA here is from genome assembly GCA_013375575.1 of Percina caprodes. Lineage (NCBI taxonomy): Eukaryota > Metazoa > Chordata > Actinopteri > Perciformes > Percidae > Percina > Percina caprodes. Next base: position 443,532 of record JABXJD010000027.1, read on the forward strand.
CTGGCCCCTGATGTGATTCTTATTTTCCAGTGTGGCCCTTAGTGAAACTGAGTGTGACACCCCTGGGCTATTGCGTAGGGGCCGAATGTCCCCGTATCTCCGTACGTACCTATGGCGCAGATTCAACGCAGAACCATAGAGCTTTACTTAGAAAAGCTCAATTAAGCTTTGAGCTGTTCGGCTTGAATGTGAGGCAACATAAAAGAGATTCATACGCTGACAAAGAAAGGTGAAAAAGATGCAGACGCTTATCACGCTGAGTGAAATGAAGAAAAGGAACTATTTGTATCTTTTAAATGCAAAGCGATCTCAACATGGACCAAATTTGTTGTGGATATCTATGCTCGGGCTGCAAAAATAGTGATTGTTTTGCTAATATATATGATAAGATATAGTGAAACTCGTCAAAATAACCAGGAAGGACATTGTTTTTTATACACACATCCTGGGAAATCAAGCTCAACTCTTACACAAGATGTAGGATAATACTTGACACATTTTCCCTTGAGAGGACAAAGTGTTACTTAATCAGCCAGCGCGCGCGCGTGTGTGTGTGTGTGTGTGTGTGTGTGTGTGTGTGTGTGTGTGTGTGTGTGTGTCGCGTTCTGTGACTCAGGCAAGGACAGAAGTGGCTTGGCTAGTTTAGAAGCCTTAATTAGCCAGCATGGCTCCTATAGCTTACCATCACACTGCTATTGATCTCTCTCTCACACACACACACACACACACACACACACACACACACACACACACACACACACACACACACACACACACACACACACAGTTAATGACCTCAGACAGCAGGGATGGGGCTGCTGGTAGGGACTAACTGCTTTTGGATCACTACAGCCCCTGACATTAATACAGTGTATATGAGTGTGTATATTTACAGCTAAAACAAAAGGGAACATCCGCTCAAAGGCGTTTCTTTTCCATCCAATTATTCTGTGAGGAAGCGGAGAGCAGCCGCCTCTTTGTGGGAAACATTCGTGCTGCAGAAACAGAGCCGTTAAGCTCCGAGCTTTGCCTCGCTCGCTGCTAATTCAAGAGAACTTCTGTTGTCTCTGGTCCTTCCCCAAACCCCAATTTGTTTTCTTTTTGTTCTTTACCGTATGACTGTTAAAATATGCTGATGAAAGGATGCCGAGCATTTGCAGAGAAACAACATTAAACCAGTTGTTTTTACACCCAGAGGGAACCAGACTTCTTGTTAGTCTGCTTTTCTGCCTGACTTGACACTTTTGCCCGGATCAAACGTCTCATCACAAAATGCAACCCACAAACAAAAGTGCTTACCCATAATCCATCAGTGCAGGTGCGTGATGCGGCGGGCTCTGAAATGAACAGCAGAGCGTGTTGTTAATCCTTCAGACAAGCCTCTCTCTAATTAACAAGCTCGACTTTAGCAACACAACGGAAAATGAATTGTGTTTTCTCCACAAAATATCATTGTGTGTGTGTGTGTGTGTGTGTGTGTGTGTGTGTGTGTGTGTGTGTGTGTGTGTGTGTTTTTCAGAGTTCAGGAGAAAGCTGAATCCAGCATAGAAAAGATGCTTTAAAAGAACATGTTGTTTTGTACATTTTGCAAATCCTTTTCTTTATGATATGACATATGATACACTACCAGGGCCTGACATTAGCACCCTTCAACCCGCCAAATGCGGGTAGATTTCGGCAGTGGCGGGTAACACAGTCACTACCAGTAGCCACTTTGGCGGGTGGTATGCCTTTATATTAACAATGGCAGCTGGAGTACTGGACCCGACACTGTGACCCAGTGTACAGCATCAGCCAACGGCCGGAGTACGGTGGCACATCAGACCTTTTCCAAAGTGGTCTCACCATTGCATTGCACTTGCACGTTGTAACGCTTTGACTTACCAAAACTTCCTAAACAGCCACGCAATTACATTTTATTTTCAGATTCAAAATGCCACCTTACCAGCACTTCTTCTGACACACATGATACCAGGATGCCTCCCTAGGTCAGTCTCACAGGCACTTATTCCACTTCCTCCATATAAAAAACAACTATCTTTTTTCTATCCATACACCAAGATCTGGAATGACATCCCACATCCCATCAGGACACTATCATCCATCACATATTTCAAAAAGGCCAAACAGCTCCTTCTTAACAGTTACACTTGCACAAATTAATCGCTCATGTATCTGTGTCTGTATTTGTCCAGTCACGCTGATGTCTTGTATAAATGTCTCTGTCCTTATGTTCCGAAACTGTATTGTTGTTTTAGTTGTGCAAATCTGTCTAGTCCATATTGATGTCCTGATAATGTCTGTCCCGACGGACTGTAACCACGTTCAATGATTTGTTTCTGCAGAACAGGAACCTGCTAAAAACCAGTTTTTCAACTGTGTCAGGCCCTTTTATATTGTAATGTAATGTTACTTTTTAACTTTCCTGTATAATAAATATGAATGAATGAAACCAGCTGCAAAAAAGTGCAGTAACATGGACAGTTGTTACCAACCTGGCGACTTTCTCGCTAGATTTAGCAACTTCTTAGACCCTAGTAGCGACTTTAAATATATCCCAGAGTACGCACAGTTTCAAATACCACTTGAGCATTAAAAACTTGAAAATCACATACACATAGAACAGATAAAAATGGGCAATTCATTAGCGATTAATTGCGAGTTAACTACGATACTCGTGTGATTCAAAAAAATTACCCATTGACAGCCGTAGTTTAACTATATTCCTGCATATCAAGCCTGGGCTCATGTAATATATTTCAACAGATATTGTAATAATACACAGAGAGGGCGAGGAACATGGGTTTAGTAGGAGCTCATTTTTGCCCCAGGCTGCCTAACAGGTTGATCCGTCCATGTCAGTGTGAATGCAAAGTTCATGTGACTTGTAGTAAATGAGTTAAATGTGTAAAATGAGTGGTGCAGTCATTTAAAATGTTCCTTGGTGGAGGTTTGTTCATTTTGTCGAAACCTGTCATCCAGTTTACATGAGCTGCATTAACTGTCATTGAAATGAGCCAAATCAGCACAGCCAGTCTTTCCTGACTGGTTATTATCTTACACATTTTGAAAATCTGTCCAGCGTGTCCTGTAGATTTTGTTTTGCTGATGTAGAGAAACCTGCATGATGCAATCTGAAAAGAGGACAGGAGCGATGAAACGAGATGCTGAAGTTTCTAAATCTGGCAGTGCAGAGTGGGAGCGCTGATAACTCGACCGCGACAACGCCGGGACATCAAACACGGGGAGCAAATGCTCACCTGATGGGCGGCGAGTGGCGTCGAGCCCACAATCCGCTGCCGAGAAAAAACTGGAGGGCAGGTTGGAAGCGGCGGCAGGCCGCTCTCGCCTGTTAACACTCAGCCAGAGCTGCTTCTAATGGCCTCGCCAAAACTTTTCATTTTATAATTGGCAGGCAGCCGCAGAGAGATTGACAAATGAGTGTCAGCCATCAGCGATTCCCCGAGCCAGGGATGCCAGAGTTGGAAAGCGGGAATCAAAATAATTAAAATAAATAAGGTGCCAAGTGATGGCAGCGCACCCTCCAACATGGCAGATGAGAGCTGCCAGTGGAAACGAGAAGGAGGGGCGGTTCGAGTGTCAGTCTTCCCCTCCTCCCCAGGACCTCTCACCACTACACCGCTATTAGGGACCAAAATCTGCCAGCCTGTGTGAGAATGTGTGTGTGTGTGTGTGTGTGTGTGTGTGTTAGCTGAGGCCTGATTATCTGATTGAAACAATACACAGTAGGAGTGTAAAACTCAGGATGAGCTAATTTTCACTTCCCTTGCCTACTGTGCATGTTACATAAGAAAGAAGCAGGGATCAGCATTAAGGGTTGCCCGATGGCCCGGGTCAAGTAAACCACCACATTGGGCAAGTAAATATAACATAACTATAACAACTTTAACCCTCATGTTGTCTTCATGTTGTCCTCATGTTGTCCCCATGTTGCCCTCATGTTGCCCTCATGTTGTCCTCATGTTGTCCTCATGTTGTCCCCATGTTGCCCTCATGTTGCCCTCATGTTGTCCTCATGTTGTCCTCATGTTGTCCTCATGTTGTCCCCATGTTGTCCTCATGTTGTCCTCATGTTGTCCTCATGTTGTCCTCATGTTGTCCCCATGTTGCCCTCATGTTGCCCTCATGTTGTCCTCATGTTGTCCTCATGTTGTCCTATATCAATGTTCTTTTTAATTCCCCAAAATAACATGATTGATTCCACACAACGCTCTTTGCCAAGTACAAATCTCTACTTTCATTAATTTTGGGGCGTCTTATTCAATTTTATAGCATTTGAAAAGTGTTTTTGAAATAGTATTGAGAGTAAAAGTTGACATATTCCAGTCTGTGATTATCATCAACATCCATTCCTTTAATTTTAGTCTCAATAATTCCTAATTTCTGCTTTTCTAACTCAAACATTAAGTATAATTTCCTACAAATGAGGTTTATTGACCATAAATTCCCAAAATAACTGTAAAACTTAAGTTAATAAGTAAGTGTTAGGTTAGGCATTTGACCTCCAGGGGTTAGGGTTAGGACAGCCGATTGGTCAACACTAAACTGCAGAGATTGTGTGGATTAGGCTAGATAAACATTTAGTTATATAAAAGATAAGGGGGCGGCCTCTAGCTCACCCAGTAAGAGCGTGCACCCCATGTAGGCAGACTCCCGGGGGGGAATCCGACCTGCGGCCCTTTGCTACGTGTCACCCCCTCTCTTTCTCTCCCCCTTTCCTGTCTAGCCACTGTCACTATCAAACAAAGGGAAAATCTCCGAAAAAATAAGATAGATTAGATTAGATTATACTTTATTTATCCCACAACGGGGAAATTTCCTTATTACAGCAGCAGCATTTTCTTCTATACAGCAAAAACACACACAAACAAGTAAACACACAAGAAATACATGCAAACAATAAACAATAATTATAAGGTAGACAGAAATAGATAGAGAAAAGTAATTCCGCTTGTTATTGTTGATTCAGATTTTAGATTATGGGAGGTGATCCACAAAAGCCTAGCTATGTGGTCAGAACTATGGGATGTCGGAGCAGAGGGTTTTAATTGTTTTTTCCGAAACTACAGCACGTCGGACTGGTGGGCTTTTTCGTGTTATTGAGAGGTCGGAACAATGGCGCGTCGGAGGAATGACATGGCAACGTTAAAATCCTATCCACAACGAGATAATCTGGTCTTTCCCAGGGTGAGGTTATGGCCATGACAGTTAGCAGATTGCTGCATAGTCCCCGATAAAACCTATTTCCTATTTACTCTTATTTAAATAAACCTTTATTGATACCAGCATTGTGGTTTAAATGAATTTGCAGCTAATTGCTAACCGTTTCCCCTCTGCTTTCAGTCCAGACACATCCTAGACATCTCGCTGTATTAGACACACGCATATCACACTAGACTATCCATCTTTTCATCTGATGCCCATTTCCTGAAATGTGAATATATTCTTTTGAAATCATGTTTCTTAGATGAGAAACGATCTCCCTGCCCTGGTTGTGTGATGAAATGAATCAAAAAAAGAAACTACAACTCTTCATCTCATTTAAAAACCTACCAGGGATCTTTGAAACCTATATAACTGTAGAAGTATTTTGACCGACAGCTGACACACACACACACACACACACACATACTCACACTGCTATTATCTCTTTGGTATTCTCGGCTCATTTCTCTCATCCCCCCCCCTCTCTTTTTCTATTTTGTTTCACTCTCATTTTCCGTCCTTCTCTGTGCTGTTATCTAATGGAGCTCTGCCGTGATGTGCAATGCTACGTGAGATGGCAGCAGAGCAGACAGGTGAAAGCCACTTTGTCATCACTAAAAATCACCTCCTAGCTTCCAAAAAGCTCATTAGCACTTTTTTTGCGTCTCTTCTGTTCACTCACCCTGCTCTGCTCCCCCCATCCCTCCCCCTTCGGCACCGAGCTTTGTTCTGAAATGTCAAATTGCCATCCGGGCGGTTGACAAACGGCTGATGCTGATTACAGAGTGGGGGCCTGGACAAACAGCTCAGGACAGAAAGGCAGAGCAGGAAAAGTGATGCACAAAGGAAAAAGAGAAGTCCCTTCCCAACCTCGCCGCGTGTCACTCTGAGACGTTATTATTGATCCACAGGTTGCCAGATCTGAGCTCAAGCCCCACTTCTCAGGTCTTAATCTGATCCAAGAGCCTCGAACTGAAAGGTATTTCTTTTTCTCAACCTGCATTAACAGGCTCACTGTCGCATAGATTGATGACAATAGATTTGAACACATTATACTAGAACCAGCTTACAGGAAAGGACATCCTACACTGGCGGACTGAAAAACCAAGCTGTAAGGACCCATCTCACCCGGGACACTGCCTGCTCTCTCCACTCCCCTCCGAGAGAAGGAACAGAGCAATAAAATGCTAAAAAAATCACCTGAAAAACAGCTTTTTCCAAGCGCTGTAGCCACTGTGTCCCCTCCCCTTCACTCTCACATACACTCAAATAAGACAGAAGATGTACATGTGCAATGACAATCGGTCAATGATAAAATAAGGACATATTGGGGAAATAAATAGTTTATGTAGATAATCCCGAGCTGAGCTCCATAGGTTATTTTTTGGTGTTTTCCTTAATCTGATCCAAGAGCTGAGTCGTAGTATTCAAAGGCTCAAAACGCCTCCAAGGAATAGAATAGAATAGAATAGAATAAATCTTTGTTGTCCAACAGGGTGGAAATTTGTGAGTCCGCCCCAGATCTTACAACATTGTCTGGGTTTTGGTTTCAGGTTGTCCAAAATGTTCTCCCTCGGCACACAAGCAGCCACGTCTGAAATCCACCTGTCCCTAGCTGCAGGTATGTTTCGACACTGTGACCAACGTTTCTAATTTTCCAAGGATTGACTTGACTGTGATGAATTAAAGAGCCCGTCATTGGCCTTGGTTGCAACTATTGTACAAATAAGTACCCGACACGTGTGAATAACGTTGACAGATACACGTTGGCCCTCACCTGCTGTCTGTGATTGAACTGAAGCTTCGGGAACACAAACCAGAAAAAGGCCAGTTGAGTTTTGAGTTTTCAGTCCTTCAACTTTTCTTTCATTTATTCTTCCAGGAATAGAGGAGAGGAGATAGAAGAGGACAATTCAGGAGCAGGCACGTCGTGTTTCTGCAAAAAGAGCATTCGGCAGAGAGCGCGGAGTTGCCTTCTATTATATTTCCTTAGATTTGAGTCTGAATAAGGTCAGAGAATAACCTTTGAAGTAGTGCACTATAAACCACACAAGGGCTGACTGAGAGACAGAAAGCGAGTGTGTGTGTGTGTGTGTGTGTGTGTGTGTGTGTGTGTGTGTGTGTGTGTGTGTGTGTGTACTGTGACATTTCCCCCCATCCTCTAATTTGAAGGCGATCCACTTTAAAGAAATTGGAGGTAGAAGGACTTTGTGTTCCAGTGTTTTAGAAGAGTTTATCATCTGTTGACCTTCTCAGCCACAAAAGCCACAAACTAAAGGAAGGAAAAGAAGAGAAAAAAGGAAACAGCCACCGCTTTCTTTTGTGTTCAATAAAGACTCGGGTCTGAGTCATGCAGCAGACAGAAGGCAGCAGAGCTAAGCAGCCTGTATCCTTTACAAACAGTATTTCAGCTGCAATCTAACGACATTATCTCATCACGGATTGGTTGGGGTGGTGGGAGGAGGCCGAACAACGCGATCTCATTGGAAGGTGTACAAATCATAGACGGTTAAAGAAATGGACCAACAGATCCTGTTGTTCCCGTTGATCCTGAACCGGAGCAACCTGTAATTGTTGCTTTTATTGGTTTTGCTTTTTAATTCAATTTTATTTATATAGCGCCAAATCACAACAGCAGTTATCTCATTGCGCTATTCATAAAAGAGCAGGTCTAGACCGGACTCTGTTATTTACAGAAACCCAATAATTTGTATGGCTTTATATCCAAATATTCTTGTTCTTGTGGGGTTGCTCTATAACCAACAAAAGGCAGCTCACTCTTTGATTAGCGACTAGCTAATAGCTAATTGGAGTGTATATTGGGGCTAGACTAGCACCCTGGCTTCTTGTCTTTGTGCTAAACGTGGCTAAAAATCCCGGACCTCTTTCTACACTGGACGATCAAAGTCAAAACATCCAACATGGGGCTGCATGTAGCACAGGGTTTTTCCAAAATGTGTGAGTGCTCCTTTAACCCTCATGTTGTCCTCATGTTGTCCTCATGTTGTCCTTGGGTCAAACTGACCCGTTTTCCTATATCAATGTTCTTTTTAATTCCCCTTTGGCAAGTACTAATCTCTACTTTCATTAATTTCGGGGCGTCTTATTCATTTTTATAGCATTTTTTAAAAGTAAATGGAAGTGTTTTTGAAATAGTATTGAGAGTAAAAGTTGACATATTCCAGTCTGTGATTATCATCAACATCTATTCCTTTAATTTTAGTCTCAATAATTCCTAATTTCTGCTTTTCTAACTCAAACATTAGGTATAATTTCCTATAAATGAGGTTTATTGACCATAAATTCCAAAAATAACTGTAAAACTAAAGTTAATAAGTTAGTGTTACGTAGTGTTAAATGTCAAAAAAAGTGACAAACATTAAAAAAAACGTCAAAAGTGTTGAAAAAAGAGACAAAAACATAAGAAAAAGTTAGACGTTGATAAGTGTTGATTTTCCATTTTAACGGGAAGACAACACAAGGGTTAAAACAGTTTAGCCTGACGTGAAGTTGGCAGCAGCTTCTTCCAAAAGGACTCGGTATCAGGGAGCCATGGTCTCCATCATTGCTGAGACCTGACTTGGCGACTTGATGCAACCCCAAAAGGTATTTTTTCCTTCATATTTGTCTCTTATTTGTCAAAATTACGTTTTTTTTGTCTGTGGTCCAGACCTCAGACCAGCCTGTTAAAGCTATCTGCTCCGTCCACGTTACCCGCCTCTTGCTTTGTCTCTCCACGCCATTATTAGTTCCTCCTGCGATGGTGCAGCGACGCTCCAATGTGTGGAGCCGGCCAACTCACCGTTTCTAAACATAGATATCGGCTTCAGATTCATGACTCAACAACGTTCTGAGGTTTGTTTATTGCGGGTTTTTTAATATTCAGAATAGAAATGCAATTGTTTGCATCTGTTCCCTCCAGAGAAAATGGGGAAGAAGGGGGACGACAGGTGTCGCCATGTTGGCTCTGCTTGTTTCTGATCAGCCACCGGCAACGCCGCAACTCCCATCCATCAGAAAAAGGTCGGCCGCTGTTGTGTCACTAAAGACACACACACACACACACACGCACGCGCGCACGCACACAAACACACACACACTCACACAGAATAAAAACCACAAAATATTTATGCATATGTTATATTATGCGTTAATGACCAAAAACACACAGCAAAAAGACACTGTATATGAATGTGCACGCACACACACACACACACACACACACACACACACACACACACACACACACCATGGGGAGTTAATGGGCTGCAGTTGCCATAGAAACAGTTTCGTCCCACAACATCCATTCCAGAGAGCCTTCAGAGAAAAAAGAAGTGTTTGTCTCATTTTTCAGATGTGTGTGTGTGTGTGTGTGTGTGTGTGTCTCAACATAAAGAGTCACACACACACACACACACACACACACACACACTTACTTACTGGCTCTCAGTGTGTGTGTGTGTGTGTGTGCGTGCGTATGGCAGATCCCCCTCTGTGATCACAAAGAGCAGCTCTCATCCCTGAGAATCCCATTTCACGGCCAGGCTTAGCGATGCCGGTGTGTTCTTATGTGTATGTGTGTACGTATTGTTATTATCTGTATGTGTGCGTGTGTTGGCGGAGGTTGTGGGGGGGGGAGGGGGGGGTTTACTGGGCTGCTGCTCATACAGGTTGGGATTGTCTGAATTAGGATATGAAATTCCTTCCACACAACACCAATTGAAAGACATCACAGTGTGAAGACTCAACCCAGTCTCAGGGCAGTTGGTGAAATGGTCACATTATTTATTTAATATATGGAATCGTGTACAATGACACTTTTTCTTGTTTTTGTTGGTGAGGACGATCACCGCACAACTACGGTAGTGAGTGTTATTAAAAGCTGAAAATCCGCGTAGGGATGTTGGTTGGGGTGGTAGATGGGTTAAACAACACAGGATTTTCACTGCGGAAACCGGGGATCGGGTCCCGGCGTGTGGCGTGTCCTTTTCCCGTTGTTCTTTTCCTAAACCCAACCGGTGCATCCGCTTGGTCGTCTCCTTTAGCGTCATATAACACGCTTGGTCGTCTCCTTTAGCGTCTTATAACACGCTTGGTCGTCTCCTTTAGCGTCATATAACACGCTTGGTCGTCTCCTTTAGCGTCTTATAACACGCTTGGTCGTCTCCTTTAGCGTCATATAACACGCTTGGTCGTCTCCTTTAGCGTCATATAACACGCTTGGTCGTCTCCTTTAGCGTCATATAACACGCTTGGTCGCTCCTTTAGCGTCATATAACACGCTTGGTCGTCTCCTTTAGCGTCATATAACACGCTTGGTCGTCTCCTTTAACGTCATATAACACGCTTGGTCGTCTCCTTTAGCGCCATATAACACGCTTGGTCGTCTCCTTTAGCGTCATATAACACGCTTGTCGTCTCCTTTAGCGCCATATAACACGCTTGGTCGTCTCCTTTAGCGTCATATAACACGCTTGGTCGTCTCCTTTAGCGTCATATAACACGCTTGGTCGTCTCCTTTAGCGTCATATAACACGCTTGGTCGTCTCCTTTAGCGTCATATAACACGCTTGGTCGTCTCCTTTAGCGTCATATAACACGCTTGGTCGTCTCCTTTAGCGTCATATAACACGCTTGGTCGTCTCCTTTAGCGTCATATAACACGCTTGGTCGTCTCCTTTAGCGTCATATAACACGCTTGGTCGTCTCCTTTAGCGTCATATAACACACTTGGTCGTCTCCTTTAGCGTCATATAACACGCTTGGTCGTCTCCTTTAGCGTCATATAACACGCTTGGTCGTCTCCTTTAGCGTCATATAACACGCTTGGTCGTCTCCTTTAGCGTCATATAACATGTTTTTGAAATAGTATTGAGAGTAAAAGTTGACATATTCCAGTCTGTGATTATCATCAACATCCATTCCTTTAATTTTAATCTCAATAATAAGTTAGTGTTACGTAGTGTTGAAAACGCCAAAAAAGTGACTAAGCATCAAAAGTGTTGAAGAAAGGGACAAAAACGTAAGAAAAAGTTAAAAACATCCATAAGCGTTGATTTTCAATTTTGACGGGAAGACAACACGAGTGTTAGGACCAAGAGAAGATTGTGGATTGGTTAAAAACCCGGTCCCCTTAAGTAGGACTCCCCGGGACATGAACACCTGTTTCCTGGGTGAAAGTCTTGTGTTTTCCCCTTAACTTTTTTCCAGGATACGAACTCCGCTCGCCCGCTAGAAAGCCCTGTGTTGTAGGACCAAATACCCCCCCCATCCCCCCCCACCCCAGACTTCCTCCTTACGTGGATCTTCACACTCTTATACAGCACCAGTCATCGTGCTGCTGACAGTAATCAGTACATACCAATTACAGTGCTTTACTTGTCATTTCTATATGTTCAAATGGTTCGTGAGAACAGCCTGATGGGAGTACAGGCCATAATCTGAAGAAACTAAATAATAATACAACAGTATATGTATATTATCTGTATGTTATGTAAATTATCTACATAAAATGATGCATTCATGGGGTGACCTGTGGCTCACCCAGTAATCAGAATCAGCTTTTTTGCCAGGTATGAGGACTCATACTAGGAATTTTTCTTTGGAGCATCGTTGCTCACAATGTGCTTACACACAAAACAACCAAAACAAAAATATACACACTAATATATACACAATATATACATACTCTAAACAGAACAATATAGAAGTATGAGTGAACAAAGAGTTCAATAAAAATTATTTAAATATGGAGCATAGTGCAAGGATACTGGGATAAATAGTATTATGTTATTAGATGAACATTATGGACAGATCTGAAATAGGAAATAGAATGATGAATAATTAACAAATGAGAGAGATGTGAGAATGGGAATGATGAGTAAATAGTAAATAATAAATAATAAGTGAGATATGGGAATGGGAATGATGAATAATACTAAATAAGTGGAATAATAAGTGGAACCAGATAAGCAATAAGAGAGCAGCAGCCCGGGTTTGAGTGCAACCTGCAGCCCTTTGCTCAGTGTCATCCCCCCATCTCTCTCCCACCTTTCCTTTCTATCCACTGTCTCTATCTAATAAAGGGAAAACGCCCCAAAAAAATAATTATTCATTCATACATATGCCTTCAATAAAGAGATGGAACAAACGCATACAGAGAGTAAATGGTATACTTTCACACAATTGTTTCTTCATTCTGAAGATACTTAAAGGGAATCCTGAGGGCAAAAAAAACAAGGATCAGACGATTAAAATGAGAAAACACCGAGATAATTATAATTCCACTTTTATCTGACACAGTTTTCAGGAATTTGCGAGAATTAAATGTCAAAATATTGAAGCAAGACACAATAAAAATGAGATAATGACACGTTCTACTCGCAATTACTTGAAAATAGTCGACTTGCATTCTCAAGAGAGAGATTATCTCACCCGACAGGCGCTTTTCTTATCGTCATTTGCATTACGAAAACATTTTCGGATCAGAAACGGCTGGATCAGATGGAGATTTCTATTCGGCAGTGATGATAGGTTTGGGGTAAAGACTGGATTGCTTTCAAAAGCTTGTTTTCTCATGGCTGGAATTTAAATGCATGAGGAGGAAAGTTAGACGCTAGTTCAGCTCCATCTTTGTACAAAGACTTGATGTGAGGGTACCTGAAAGCTGCTGTGATTCAGCATGCTCAGTTATTACAGCGGAGAGGTCAAAGGTCAGAGGCTAAAGCATTCAGACAATGGAAGAAGCCCAGTGACGGGGTGTCATAAATAACGCCGTTATTATTTTCAGTGATGAGTAATGTAATTGATTACTCATCCCATCTTAACCCTTGTGTTGTCTTCCCGTCAACCATGAAAAAAAGAGTTTTTTTTAACATTATCATCGCTTATTTTTACCACATTTGTCACTTTTTTCAATGTTGTGGGTGCTTTTTTCAATGGTTTTGGTGTTTTTTCCAAAGTTTATTGATTTTTTTAATGTTGACATTTTCAGCGCTTATTTCGACGGCCCATTTTTTGTGAGGAAAAAAAAAAATTAACTGACTAACGGGTCAATTTGACCCAAGGACAACATGAGGGCTTTAATCATTTAATTTCATAACTGTGCAATATTTAACCCTTGTGTCGTCTTCCCGTCAAAATTGAAAATCAGCACTTTTTGAGGCTTTTTATCAACGTTTTAAACTTTTTCTTATGTTTTTGTACCTTTCTTTCAACACTTTTGACACTCGTTTTCAATGTTTGTCACTTTTTTACTTTTAACACTACTTAACACTAACTTATTAACTTTAGTTTTACAGTTATTTTGGGATTTTATGGTCAATAAACCTCATTTATAGGAAATTATACCCAATGTTTGAGTTAGAAAAGCAGAAATTAGGAATTATTGAGACTAAAATTAAAGGAATGGATGTTGATGATAATCACAGACTGGAATATGTCAACTTTTACTCTCAATACTATTTCAAAAACACTTCAATTTATTTTTAAAAAATGCTATAAAATTGAATAAGACGCCCCAAAATTAATGAAAGTAGAGATTTGTACTCGGCAAAGAGCGTTGTGTGGAATCAATCATGTTATTTTGGGGAATTAAAAAGAACATTGATATAGGACAACATGAGGACAACATGAGGACAACATGAGGACAACATGAGGGCAACATGAGGACAACATGAGGGCAACATGAGGACAACATGAGGACAACATGAGGACAACATGAAGACAACATGAGGACAACATGAGGACAACATGAAGACAACATGAGGGTAACATGAGGACAACATGAAGACAACATGAGGGCAACATGAGGACAACATGAGGACAACATGGGGACAACATGAGGGTTAAACTTTAAATATTACAAAGTAATGAAATTCTAATATCATAATATCTACGTACATGGCATTTATTGGAGGCTTGTCTCACTTTGTCCCACAGCAACATTACAATAGTTTAGATGTGTGTACTTTGTTTCTTTTAATAATGTATTAAGTGTCCATTTCATTATACTATTCAGGTTTATCATTTCATTACTTATAATTTAAAATAGTGTTTTTAGAAATTGTCCAATAATCCATTTTTAGCACGGTGTGGTCAGATTGTTGAGGCATCAGTAAGAAGAACCGCTGTTTTAATGCAAGACAAATATCAATTTTCACATTTTTGTATTGTCCCAAAGTCAAACTGTGCGAAATGACTCCTATATATATATATATATATATATATATATATATATATATATATATATATATATATATATATATATATATATATATATATATATATTATATACTCCTATATTTTTTATTTTTTCAGATTAATTTTTATAATAAATCATTAGAAATAAAATGATTAATACATTTTATTATTTACTATGAGTTCCGTAAAGAGAGATGGGGGTCACATTTGGGCATTTAAAAATGTACTGAAGTAACTGAGTGACTAATTTAGTTACTTTTTGGAAGAAGTAACTAACTAATTACTTTTTAAAAGTAACTTCCCAAACACTGAAGAAGCCCGGAGTGGCGGTGATGATGATGATGATGATGATGATGATGATGGTGATGATGATGATGATGATGATGATGATGGGGATGATGATGATGATGGTGATGGTGATGGTGGTGGTGATGGTGATGGTGGTGGTGATGGTGATGGTGGTGATGGTGGTGGTGATGATGATGATGGGGATGATGATGATGATGGTGATGGTGGTGATGGAGGTGATGATGATGGTGATGATGATGATGGTGATGATGATGATGATGATGATGGTGATGGTGGTGATGGAGGTGATGGAGGTGATGATGATGGTGATGATGATGATGATGGGGATGATGATGATGATGATGATGGTGATGATGATGATGATGATGGTGATGGTGATGGTGGTGGTGATGGTGATGGTGGTGGTGATGGTGATGGTGGTGATGATGATGATGATGGTGATGGTGGTGGTGATGGTGATGGTGGTGATGGTGGTGATGGTGATGGAGGTGATGGAGGTGATGGAGGTGATGGAGGTGATGGAGGTTGAAGGAATAAAGAGCGTACCCTGAGTGGAGAGAAGGGAAAGCTGCGAGTGAGAGTGGAGCGGTCGGAGGCTTTAAACAGACAAATCCTTCACACGGAGGAGATAAAGGAGACAAAGTGCGGGAAAGAAAGCATATTTCTCTCAAACAGAATCCATTCAGAGAGGCCTCCGCCGCCGCTGCAGAATACCAATGGGAACTTTTCTACGCTCCGTGCAGAGATTCATTCATCGCGGAGTTTATCAGACGCATCAGCAACGGCTACAGTACAGAACAACACTTATGCCTACCATGCGCTAGACCAGTGGTTCCCAATCTTTTTCAGCTCAAGACCCAAAAGAGAAACCTGGTGTCTCCCCGGGACCCAAATTTACAAAAATACACCTTGAATCATTGTAACATCTACATTTTTAAACTGTGGACAAAAGATGGAACAAACCATGAATTTAATGTATATGAAGTATATTTATTCCATTATAAAAGTAATCAAAAACAGAAAAGGTCTCTATTGTCCTCTCTGTGTCTCCGTCCCCTCCCATCGTCCCTCAGGACCCACACCAACATGGTTTTAATAATGCTGAGTTGAATTTAATGAGATGGATGTGTCTGGTTGAAGATCTCAACCAGCTGATCTACTCTAGGTTTGGTTTTTGAAAGTGCCATTCTGAGGTCATTCTGAGGTCATGCTGAGGTCATGCTGAGGTCATTCTGAGGTCATTCTGAGCATTTAGTTTGTTTCTGTATTAGTTTTTCAGGTACGCTAGAGTCGAGAAGCCAGATTCTCATTTTACTCTGCCAATTGGCGACCCAATAAAACGGGTCTGCGACCCATTTTGGGTCCCGACCCTAAGTTTGGGAAACATTGCGCTAGAAGACTTTGAAAAGACTAAAGTATGACACTTTCTCACATCTAACGTTAAAGACTTCTTAAAGGATCTTAAAGGGCCACACATAGCAAAACTACCTCTAGATTCCTTTCGAACGATTTAACCAACCGAGCTAGCTGATGCTAACGTTAGCTGGTATCTTAAGGGAACGTTACATGCAGATGAATGGCAGCAGTACCCGGAGGTCTAGGCCATGAGGCCTTTTTACATGTAATACTGAACTGCAGTTCTTCTAAAAGAGATGTTTTATACATTAACAGCTTTGAGTGGTTTCTCTTCAGCGTGTTAGTTATTAGGGAATAACAACACGTCAGGACACACACAGCTGGATTGTGTTCTTAATGTGCTGACCAAGAAAAACACTCAAACATGACAAAATATTTAAATGAACTCAAGCAGGGAGCATGTGTGTGTGTGTGTGTGTGTGTGTGTGTGTGTGAGAGAGATCAGATGGAGCAGATGGATGGTGATTGCAGATCTGTGATCCACAGCGGATTAAACACACGCTTCTGGCGTCATTTCACCTCTTGCTCATTTTTGCATATTTAATGTTATTTTTTCTGTTCTTCACGGCATGGTGCGCATTTTAAGTAACAATCTCGAAGATTTATTGAATGTCTGTTACGTCACGCTCCATCGCCGGAGCTGCTGCCCCCGCAACCCGACCCCGGATAAGCTGTCAATGATGAGTGTGTTGAGAGTGAGATGTTGAGGATGTGCCTCTGAGACCCGAACAGCTGAAAGTCTAGACCGCGAATATAAGATGATCCCACTTCTTCAGACGTATTTCCAGGAAAAAAAATTATATTGGGACCAATACGGTAATTTGAATTAGGAAAAAAGGTAATAAAATCCACAATACATCACAATATATAATAATAACATTGTATTGCAACATATTGTGAGTCTAATTTTCATTGACTCTTCTCCCATGATGTCACCTCAACCAGTTCCTTTAACACACTGAGCTCCTCTCTTTTTCAATCTGCATGCATTCATGTCCCAGTAATGCTTGTTACTGATTTAGCTCCTTATGAGAGTCCCTGTGCTTTCTCGTCTTGCAGATTTCCTTGGATTGGGGTGGCACCTGGATAGTGGTTGCGGCTGCTGCCGTGGTCCTGCTCAACACAGATGGGAAGTAACAAAGTACAAATAGTATATTTTAATTTTACTATTTATTTTTGTGCCGACTTTTTACTTTCTACTCCTTACATTTTACTAAATTGGCTCGTTACTTTAGTTTCGAATCATTTCAGTGGAGTTGCCGTTATTATTTTTTGCGTCATTAATACCGAATTCAATACAACTGATGGGAATACACGTTGCACTTGACGCACCACTACAAGACGACTCGATAGAATCAGTGCAGCTTGATGGCGGTAACGTTAGCACATTGTGGACGGCGACATGATTAAATATGAAGAAAACGAAGATCCCAGAGATTCGGCAGACAAGCAGCAAGACAATCCCAAATATGGCTTTTGGTGTCTTTATTATGTTGATTAATAATGGAGGGAAAGTGAAACCCAAAAGTATCATCTTGATACTGTCATGCATAAGACCTTTTTTCTGTCCTGGACTCATTCTTGACTCGGACTCAAACCTTTTTGGACTCAGTCTTGTGTTGGACTCGACTATTCATGGTCTTTCACTTGTCTGGGACTTGACAAAGGTGGTGTTGACAGCCCTGTCTTTAAGCCCCACTCCCAGCAGGGCAAAGCTGCATCAGCTGCACATGCTCAGAGTTCAGTTTAGCAGAGCTGCTGCTCCTGGATTCTGCTCAAACCTTCTCCTGCTTCTCCTTTTCCTGGAGACTCTGTCATCTGCTCAGCCTCTTCCACCGTCTGACAGGGGATATGATTTTTACCCTGGCGGTAGAGAGAGTGCTGGTTCACGCTGAGACACACCACTGTAAGAGAACTGACCCGGGACTAAAAGGGAACTGTGATCCAGTAGAGATCGGTCCATTAGGGCGTGTTTCCTCCCATCAGCTCCGAGTCATTTATCAACTGACCAAGCGGAGCGCCTTGCTGGATGCCTCGCCACTCTGTTTTCTTTCATTTAGTCTGAAGTTGTGTGATTGGCTGTGGATTTGGTCAAAGTTGCCCTGGCGGTCACCACCTCGGGTCTCCGGATCGATTCCTCTGCTGAAGTGGCGCATTAGTCACTGACAGGGGTGCCAGGTTGGCGTGTTGTTTGTCTTAAATGACATATAGTGCAGTATGAGTGGGGTTAAGTTCAGGTACTAACAGATAAAATGTCACAGAGCCCTTTGCAGCCTTTTCACCGAGTGTATTCTAATTCAGTAATTGAATATCTGCTATAAATGATCTTATCTATATCTAATCTGTACTTTTATCTAAACTGATGTGCCAAGCTGTAATCTGATCTGACTGAGTTTGATTGATCACATTTTAATCGTTGAACCAAGTTTTAGATTCGCAGATGGTCTACATCAAGTGGAAATACTTTTCTACCCAGAGGGATTCTGGGAGAAACATTTAATGTTTTTTGACATAAAAAACATTCAATTAAAGGATATTAAATCTTTTGGCATAGCACAATATACAGTATATGTGTAATTTTACTGCCAATTCCTGGTATTAGTAAAATGTCTAGACAGAAATGAATAAAAATGCAAGTGGAGATCAACTCTATAATTCAATATTCTCATCAAACCTGTGCGTTTGTTGTTTGTTTAAAGACGTTACAACCACCAAGAACTTTAATGCTCATTGCACACAATGTGGCACAGAACAAAAAAACTGATCATTTTGCCAAAATGTTTTTGAAAATGTGAATTCTGTCCTGATGGTGGCGCTATGATGGAAAGAGTAGTTTTTGAAGGGGGGGGGGGTGTATTTGTCTGGCTGTTGATTTACATACCAACAATCTTTGCACAGCAGCGCTTACAGCACCTTTATAGGTCCAAGCATGTTTTTGGGTCTAAGTAACAGATAGAAAGGTGCTTGGTCACGACCCTTTAGCGACACATTTTTTTACACTAGGTAGCCCTTTGGTCAAAATTTAGGTTTAAAATCTGGTTAGGTTTATGTAACAAAACAACTTGGTTAACCCTCCTGGTGTCCTCGGGTCAAATTTGACCCCTTTAAAAAATGTCTACATCTAAAATATGGGTTTCTTTTTAACCAAATTACCAGAAAAAAATGGATTGGATTCCTTACAACGCTCAATTGATCACTTTCATTCCCCTATTAGTCAAAATAATTCATAATTTCCGCTTTTTTAACTCAAATATTAGGTATAATTCTATAAAATGAAAGTTATTGACCATGAATTCCAAAAAGTGGTGTATAACTAGTAAGGTGGTGTTAGTGAAAACTAAAAAAAAGTCTGAAAAAGGGACGGAAATGTCACATTTTTGTCTGTTTTTGACCCGGGAGGAACGCACAAGGGTTAAGTTTAGAACAAGATTGTGGTTAGGGTTAGGGGTTAGGGTAAGGGGATGGTAAATGTTTTCTCAATGCCTCCCCCCACCTCATCCAATGACTGGAGAGTTGAACTGAGGAGCGTAAGGCGACGCACTGACCGGCGCACGTCATCCACTGCTCTCCATTCCCATATTACCCATAAAGGTGTTTTACCAAATTATTTGTGTGTCATATTTTTTTTTTTTCTTAAAGCTACATGTGTAAGAATGTCTCCCATCTAGCGGTGAAATTGTATATGACAACCAACTGGATATCACTATCTAGCCCCTCTCATTCTGAGCGCATTTCGGTGGCCGAACCCAAAATTAGCTCTTAGCATATCCATCGTTTACACACAGCTGTTCTAGCCACTCCAATATAAACTGTGGTCTTGTTGCTTTGCCTGTCGCGTTGTCGTTGGCATTTGTCACGGTGCCACTGAGTCTAAAAGTGCAAAAGGTGGAGGTGTGTCCCTTTTTGGCTGAGGTATTTTAACAATGGAGGCGCTACACGGCGGCCATCATTCGCCTGTATGTATTCTGAATGGTTCTAAATGGCAGATTCTCAATCCGTTCTCACTCCGAAGGCGTAAAATACGGACGTTTGGTCAGGTGCCTTTGTCGTTGTTGTACCGCGAGACCTTTACCGTTAATATAACAGGCGCTTGGCCGGGTCTCCTTTACAGCGAGTAGTATGTAAGGGGGACATTCCGCGTAGGAGGTTGGTCAAACACAGGACTTTCACCCAAGAGAGTGGGGTTCGTGTCCCGCGTGTGTGTAGTTGGTGGAAGTAATTACACATGAATGAGCACATATTTGTGAAAGAACAAAGGGTTTTTGCTAAGAATCAACTCAAAAAATGTATTTGGATTTCTGACTTTGAGGGGGTGGGGGTACCCCTAAGTTCCACCAGGACACTCAGGACAATGCATGTGATGCATCGAATCTTCTCTCCACTCAAAAGACACGCCACGTCTGTTTATGACACTGCCGTGGGGCGTTTGACAGGCCGGCGGGAAAGGAGTGGAAGGCAAAATGCTCCGCTTCTGCACGCTCCCGGTGTGGTATGACGTATGGCGGACTGGAACTAAACCAGAACGCGGGACATCCGCGCCCGGTGGAAACTCGGGATGAGAAAAGAAAAAAAACCTCTGAGACTTTCACAAGACTACAAAACTGTCAATTCAGGCTCTATTGTAACTTTTCACCCAGCGTTAACTAGGCTGGGATGCTGTAGTCTTTTACTTTTGAGTTGTCTGATCTGTGTAGAAACTTTCGTGTTGATCTGTAACTGACTTCATTATCAGAGTAACAGACGTGAAACCAGCGGCTGGCTGTGCAAGAGCTCCAGAGGAAGGCTTTGTCTGAATTGGATGGAGGCTTTGTGTGTCAAAAAGCTATTCTTCCCCTTTCCCTTCCCTCCTTCTCTCCCCTCCACCTCCTCCTTTAGTCCTCTGGGCCAATTTTCGCAGGCAGCAGGGGACGAGAGGAATGAGTCTCCTCACAGCGAGGTGTTGTGCTGAATGGGGAGAGGATGATGAAGGCTGGAGAGAGAAAAGAGGCAACACTCCGCTGTTTGGCAAACTGAGTGCAGAGGAGCTTCAGAAACCTTCTGTCTTTCTTTTCAGACTCGAGAGCACAGGCGTCATGTTTGTTAACTCACGCGTATTTACTCCTTCCTGTGGAATCTAACATGATGTTTGCGCTTTGACTTTTTGTTCATTTTGGCACAGGAGATGTTATTTCAATACCTTAAACACTCGTTTTACTTTACATAGTGTAGGATTGGCATCAAATCAATAACACAAAATGGGATCAAAAAGAACATTCAGGGCGGTTAAAGCCGATTAAAATTACTTTTACAGAGAGAACAATTTTATATATATATATATATATATATATATATATATATATATATATATATACATACATACTGTATATGATTTACAGGCCACAGTGTACCCTTGGCTGAATGAAGAAATAGATTTCAGTCCTTTGTTGTGATCATTTTCTTTGCATATATATTTGTTTGGGCTTAACGTGTAATGCAGTTACCTAGTGGACTCTCTCTGTATGTGGATATTTACTATGTGTAGACACTGATGGTGTTTTCCCACTACATGGTACCCTTTTATGGTTTTCCATTACTAAAAAAAAAGTGCAAATGTGGCCGGGTCGGCTCAGAGCAGGCACACATGTACTGAGAGGTTTATGCCTCGACACAGAGGTCCCGGGTTCGAATCCAATCTGTGATGATTTCCTGCATGTCTTCCCTCTCTCTCTCTCTCTCTAGCTGTTGTATCAAACAAAAAAGGCGGAAAAGCTTAAAAAAAAGTCCCTGCTAACAGGTTCTTGTTTTAGTACTACCGTCGAGGTTCCAAGCGAGCTGAGGAGATACCAAAAGGTGACGTGAAAACCTGCAGACTGCTGATTGGTCGGAGAGAATCGTCACTAATCACTGTGTCATGATTACTAGCAACAGAAGGGGGGGGGTCCTGAACAAACCCGCTCTGTTTAAGTATATATCCAGCTGTGTTTTTTCTGAGAATCAAAAGCAACACACCTTACACGTTCTGCTTGTGTGTCCCATTAGGTCACGGCAGTTTGTTGCTATGACGAGGCGGTGCTAATCTGCAATGGATAAAGGAGAACAAGGCGCCGTGGCCGAGTCGACCCGAGCAGGTACCATGTAATGGAAAAACGCCATTGGTCTTTTTTTATTTATTTTGTTCCTTTACATGTGAATATTTACAGCCAGCAACATTTTATAGTATGGTACAGCCAGTAAAATAAAGGGCTATTAAATAATTTTGAAGAAGAATGCGTTGGATTTTCCCTTTTTTTCTACAATCAAACAAATAGATTTAATCATTAAATAAACAAAGGGAAGCGGAAGTAGTTTGCACTTATATTAATTATTTGCCTTTAAATGACATTTGCCTTAATCTTGTAAATTAGAGGAAACATGTTTGATTAGAAACCCAAATGCACATGTGGTGGTAACTGTGGAATCAGAAAAAAAAACCCTGTTTAATCAGGTGTAAATGCACGTACAACACATTGCAATCAAAATGTAATTAGATTAAATTAGATCTGTAGGTGGGCTGCATTGTAATCAGGTCTGAGCCACTTTTATACATGGTATTTGTAATGTAAAGTGGTCCCTTGTAGTGATAAAATCCACATTGGTGGATTCTCTGCAGCTTTACAGAGCTTTTCAGCCCCTATTTGTGGTTTTACTGCACATTTCCTGCAGCCTGCATGCCCCACCCACAACATTCGCGGTCTGGACTTGATCCGTGGAGTAACTTGAAGGCAACACAGGGGCTAAGTGGTTAGCACTTCTGCCTCACAGCAAGAAGGTTCTTGGTTCGAATTGAATCCAGGTTGTTCCGGGCATTTCTGTGTGGAGTTTGCATGTTCTCCCCGTGTTTCGTGTGTTTCCTTCGGGTGCACCGGTTTCTTCCCACCATAAAGACATGCATGCTGGGTAGGACTACAGTTGAAAATTGGCTAAAAATTGGCCGAATGGCTAACACTGGCGCATTTACAGAAATGTTGATTAATGTGTATTGTCCTAATCAAATAAATAAATCTACAATGCTTGAACAAGAGCTGTTCAGACCAATCAGGGCAGGGCTGATGAGGGACAGCTGACGGAGTCAACCACGTCACCAAAGAACTGTTCGGAGGCTGCCGCTCTTTGCCAAGTACAAATCTCTACTTTCATTAATTTTGGGGCGTCTTATTCAATTTTATAGCATTTGGAGAAAACAATTGAAGTGTTTTTGAAATAGTATTGAGAGTAAAAGTTGACATATTCCAGTCTGTGATTATCATCAACATCCATTCCTTTAATTTTAGTCTAAATAATCCCTAATTTCTGCTTTTCAAACTCAAACATTAGGTATAATTTCCTATAAATGAGGTTTATTGACCATAAATTCCAAAAATAACTGTAAAACTAAAGTTAATAACTTAGTGTTACGTAGTGTTAAATGTCAAAAAAAGTGACAAACATTAAAAAAAGCATCAAAAGTGCTGAAAAAAGGGACAAAAACGCAAGAAAAAGTTAAAAACATTGATAAAAAGCGTCAATAAAAGTGTTGATTTTCAATTTTGACGGGAAGACGACACAAGGGTTAACATCCTCAGCTCGACCTGAGCCGGCTGATGGCGTCGCTGCGACTCTGAGGCTGGTGTTAGAACGTAAGAGACGTCGCCTGGTTCAACACAGAAGTCACAAACAGCTGTACGAAATGTTTTAGACGGAGCCTCAAGGACCGCCGGAAAGCCCGGTAACGTTATATGTTGGAGAGCGATCGAGAGAGGCTGAAGCGAGGGAGCGCCCAGCGGCGTTAGAGCCGTGAATCAGAGACATAAAACGTGTTTTTGCCGATTCGTCGCTAGAAATGCAACTGTAGGAAGCCTTTCACTATCACTCACGTTATCCACATTCATATTTACACAAAACAAAATGATATATCCAGCTACAAACAAGGACTGAGCCTCTGTATATGGGCGCAAGGTGAGCTACCAAGGCACCCTAAAACTAAATATTTTAAAACGAAAACTTTCTTAAAAACCTGAAACTGAAACTTAAACTCAAACTGACAACAAAAATTCAATTATAAAATAAAAACTGAATTTCAATATTCTATCCAATCCAACTTTATTTGTTAAGCGCTTTAAAATCAACACTTTTTTGGTTGTTTTGACGCTTTTTTTTAGTGTTCAACACTACGTAACACTAACTTATTAACTTTAGTTTTACAGTTATTGTTGGAATTTATGGTCAATAACCCTCATTTTTAGGGAATATTAGCTAATGTTTGAGTTAGAAAAGCAGAAATTAGGAATTATTGAGACTAAAATTAAAGGAATGGATGTTGATGATAATCACAGACTGGAATATGTCAACTTTTACTCTCAATACTATTTCAAAAACACTTTTTTCTCCAAATGCTATAAAATTGAATAAGATGCCCCAAAATTAATGAAAGTAGAGATTTGTACTTGCCAAAGAGCGTTGTGTGGAATCAATCATGTTAAAAAGAACATTGATATAGGAAAACGGGTCAATTTGACCCGAGCACAGCAGGAAGGGTTAAAACAACCAAAGTGCTGTACAGGAAAATACAAAAATACAACATAACATAATAATGTGAGTAAAGATAACAGCTCCACAATTAAAAGCAATTAAACTAAATGAATAAATGAAGTAAATACTACACTAAACTATAACTTGGTTATAGAGTCAAAAGACCACTACCGTGACCAAGTCATCACCAAGACCAGAGTGCATCGAGACCGAGACCAGACCAGTGTGAGTCCCACACTGCATGACAGGATAAAATGGGGAAAAAATGCTATTCGTTAGCAAAAAAACAAAAGAAACATCCACAGAAAACAAAATAAGCACCTTAATTAATAAGATTGTACCTCTTTTATTGCCGTAAGCGTATCGTGAGAACTGCCTTGATAAAAGAAACCAATGCAGCTCAGAGTCAATTGTCTCGGCTTCCTTACTCCTTTTAAAAATCATTCTGTAACGATGGAGTCTCCAAAGACTCTACATTTTATTATGCTTATGTTCAATAAACCATTGCATATATGAGAACAAGTCTCTCCTGATTCAAACAGCAGTTGGTGGTCTTGACCCTTCTTGAAATAAAATCCTGAGTCAAGGTTTTCCCGAGATAATGGGTACTTTTCCGGTACAACACCGAGACCTTCAAAAGGCGGTCTCGACCAAGACCGAGCTTGAGTACAATTCAGTAAAATTGTATTTATACCGTCAAATCATAACAGGAGTTATCTCAGAACCCTTTCCAGACAGACTAGGTCTAGACCACAATCAATATACACAGACGCAACAATTCCTCCCAAGAGCGAGCATGAGGCATGTGCGACAGTGGCAAGTGGTGAGGGTGTGTGTGTGTGTGTGTGTGTGTGTGTGTGTGGGGGCTTTACAGATTGTTCCCCAGGCTGCAGAATAAAACCAGAAATGATTCATAAAGTGTATTTTATAAAAATAGTTTCCTAGAGACAAACCTCAGCTTTGTGTTTGAGTGTACAGTTTAGTTTGTTTAGTGTTCAGAGACAGAAAAGCACACACACACACACACACACACACACACACACACACACACACACACACACAGCAGGTTGCATCTCTGCTTGTTTTCAGCATTGATCGTAGAGATCGACCCGCTGAGCCTTACAACATCCAGCCAGTAAGCAGTCAACCACTGACCGGCCGCTCCATCGATCCCCTGCTCCACTGGCTGACTGACTGAAAGCCTGACATGACTGTTTCCTGCCTGTTTCCTGCCTGTTTCTTGCCTGTTTCCTGCCTGTTTCTTGCCTGTTTCCTGCCTGTTTCCTGCCTGTTTCCTGCCTGTTTCTTGCCTGTTTCCTGCCTGTCTGACTAGATTCCTGTTTGAAAAAACCTCTGCCTCAACCCACCTTGGCTCGATTCTTCTCTTTCTTCCTCATACGACTCATTGTTGTTACAGAATCGATGAATGTTTCCTGTAATGTTCATTAATGTTGAGGCCCAGGCGGGAAGAGCGCCCTGTACGCAGCAGGCCGCACGTTTGATTCCCGCCACAGGTCATCTTTTAGCGTTATCAAAGAGCTCGGTCATTAAAAGGGTCGAATGGTCGATCGCTCGCTGTGCGGCCGCGCTCGATCGGCCGGCTGATAAAATGCTCCTGATTGGCTGAGAAATGTTCCCATGGATTTATACGGAGATGGTTGTTTGTTGAACTTTATGTGCAAAAGCTTCAAGGTTTATCGGATGTTTCCTGGTGGTTTTGTGAGAGGACGTCTCCGATGATGCAATGTGACGGGCGGCTTCGTCTCAAAGAGAATGTTTGCTTACACCGAACTCAACACTGATAACGTTCTTCGACCTTTTTACTGGGTAGAAATTCTCTTCAATTTTCTCATCAAGCGTTTGGCTCGAAAGCAGCCTCGGGCTAAAAAAAACACATCAGATTGAGGAATTCACACATTGGTTTGTTTTGTTTTTTCACAGGGAACTTCAGCTTTTGCCATAATGGTGAAATACCAGCATGCTTTAACATGACTGATGTTTTTGTGGACTGCTAATGATAAACTCTCCGTCTGGTAAGATTGAATGAACAGGAGGTGGAGGCGGCGGAGTGTGGCTTCTTATTTATTTCTCTGTGTTTTTTTATCAGCGCTGGGGCTTCAGAGCTGCGTGTTTTCACGGTGAAGTGGTAAATTCTTCAGGCAGAAGCGGATTGTTTTCCCACCTTTGCTCGCTCGTCCTCCCACTCTGAGCTGGTCTGGAGCTCAGCGCTGGCGTTTAGTGGTTGTTGTTTTTTTTTTTTTTTAAAGCTGTTTTCTGGTGGCTTTAGTTGGCGAGGGCGAACGCACAAAGACCCTGCAAAATCACATAAAACCCCTCTCTTTGAAACGCTCCAACCAGTGCATGCTTTTTAACACAGCGTCTGTAATGCAGGACGAGGCAGTCGAGTTAGGAAGGATCACAGTAAAGCCAGGTTGGAACATTGAAGAGCGATCACGCCTGAGTGGATTAGATGATTCTTCTTTGGGATTAGATGGTTCTTTTATTGTATTACAGTATCCATGTGAACACTTTATATGTATGGATGTCCCTTTAAAACATGAAAAGAGAGAAAGGATTCCTTTAAATTCCTATCAGAGCTTTGGGCTTATGGAACAGTGTGCCCTTTATGATAGAAATATGACTATAAAAGTACCCAAAGATGTTGTTTTAGGCCGTTTTTTTTAAACTAAGGACCCCTTATAGCAATGTTTCCCAAACATAGGGTCGGGACCCAAAATGGGTCGCAGACCCGTTTTATTGGGTCGCCAATTGGCAGAGTAAAATGAGAATCTGGCTTTTCGACTCTAGCGTACCTGAAAAACTGATACAGAAACAGACTAAATGCTCAGCATGACCTCAGAATGACCTCAGAATGACCTCAGCTTGACCTCAGAATGACCTCAGCATGACCTCAGCATGACACTTTCAAAAACCAAACCTAGAGAAGATATCAACCAGCCACATACATCTCATTAAATTCAAGTCAGCATTATTAAAACCATGTTGGTGTGGGTCCTGAGGGACGATGGGAGGGGACGGAGACACAGAGAGGACAATAGAGACCTTTTCTGTTTTTGATTACTTTTATAATGGAATAAACATACTTCATATACATTTAAATTCATGGTTTGTTCCGTCTTTTGTCCACAGTTTAAAAACGTAGATGTTACAATGATTCATGGTGTATTTTTGTAAATTTGGGTCCCGGGGAAACACCAAGTTTCTCTTTTGGGTCTTGAGCTGAAAAAGATTGGGAACCACTGCCTTATAGCAACACTAGCAAACTTTTTGTACCTTAAAATAATGTTTCTAAAATCGTTTCAGCGGTTCATTAACTCGTAACAGCGTGAACCGCCAACACTTCTGCGTTGGCTTTGCAGGTCTCTACCCTCTCCGGCAGGATTGATGAAGCTTTCCTCTAATGTTCACTAACGTTGAGGCCCAGACAGGGAGACTAGAGTCCAGTATGGACTCGAGGTTCATCAGCTCGTAACAGGTTGAATGGCACTTCTGCGTTGGCTTTGCGGCTCTCTACCGGCTATAACCGTACTATGTTATTTTTCCAGATCGGGTAGCCGATCTGTAGTTCCAATGAGACATAATCCAACGAGACATAATGGGACAATTCCGCTTCCAACCTGTAGGGGGACCAAAGCGGGAAACGTTACATCATGTTGCTTTAACTGAAAGAGAGATGGAGCAGGACCCCTACATGCTGTATAAAATGAAGTTGCATATTAAACTGGGCCTACAATAAGGCGTAGGGTAGCCTAAAGCCTTTATACAGACCTTTAGTGCATGGAATACTAAGCTATTAAAATACCATAGTAATTGTAATGTTGTTTTAATGTTAAACATACATAAAGCACAGTGAATCCTTAGATCAAACCTAGCAATCGGGGATTTATATTTGCTTATAATATGTTGGATTCATGTTAAGACTTTTAATTTTTAAAAACAACTTTAAAAAATTGATAATTGGGAGGCCCCCCTGCACTGATAAAGTGGTCGGTCCACCATGTTGTGTCCATACTAAACTAAATTTGACAGCTATTGACTATTATGGGTGGGAATCAGCAGACGCCTTCCGATACGATATCATCACCATACTTATGCCACGATACCGTATTATTACGATTTTAAACATGCAATATTTTGTGATGCAATTTATAACCTTTTTTCCAACTTCAAATTTTTCCCAATTTCAAATGACGTCCCCAAAAGGAAACTTTGTCAACATCTGTTTTATCTAAAAAGAAACATTTCAATTCAATGTTATTGCTTCAAAATGGGACAAACTGATCAACATATATAATATATAATAATAGATCCATACTTGGCGCCTGTGTATCAATACAGTATTGCCACTGAAAATATCACGATACTATGCTGTATTGATTTTTTCCCCCACCTCTTTTGAATATGTAAGTATACTCACATATTCATGCTCCCCAGATGATGAATCCAACTGATTTATTGGTCCCATAATTTTCCATCTAACGCCGCCTTGAGGTTGCCTTTTATTTTTCAGTTAAATGTCTCGTTAACCTTTGGATGGATTGCCATAAAATGTGGTAGGAACTTGTTTGTGGCACATAAATAACAATATATTGTTGTAGTAGTAGTTAAGCCCTTATTGTATACAAATACAAATGTACGAATGTTTCTGCAGCAGTATCCGTGGTTTAATGTACATTAGACAGACGGCACATGGTGTGCACGGCCGTGTTTCACACCATCTACATGACTGGGTGGAAACTAGGGAATATTGAAATAAATATATCAAGTTAGTCAGTTTTATCGGTGTAGATGCTCCATGTCGGCCACACAGCAACGGCACTCATGGTCCATCCATCCATCAGCTCAATAAAAAAAAAGAATAACATAGAAATAGAAACACTGTGCAACCAACCAGGGCTTTCAATTCTTATCTCCGAGTGAAATTAAGCAACCAGATCTACATAAAATGACATTAAGGCTTAAGCTTGTTTGAAAAGATATTTAAATACATGTGCATATTTGTCATCGTTTCCCACATTTTGACATTTGTCTTTCACAACATGACTAGCTAAGCTAAGCCTATTAGCTTGATCCCCAATGTTGTATGTATGGCATCGGGACATCGCCATGCCTTGGTGCGTCGCCATGCATCGGTGCGTTGCCATGCCTCGGTGCGTCGCCATGCATCGAGGCGTCGCCATGCATCGGTGCGTCGCCGTGCATCGGTGCGTCGCCATGCATCGAGGCGTCGCCATGCATCGGCGTCGCCATGCATCGAGGCGTCGCCATGCATCGAGAGACCATTGATTATTGCCTACTGGCGTTGCTTGTTGATTTTCCAGTTGCTGCTTTTTTTATGTTTTTCGTCGAATTGTGCAAGCCTACTCTGGAACCAAGTTTAACGTGACACTAATCTGTCTATTTCCTTTAATTAATATTAAAATAATGTAATCAGGAACTCAATCAAGGGACTCGATGTGGCCTCAGCCTCTCGAGGAATCTCTTCCCACTTATAAATCTATCGGTATAGATTTCCTTCACATGTTCACAGCGTACTGTAGAACTGTGAAGGTGTGTTACTAGAAGGTTATGCTTCAATGAGCAAGCACAGGGTGGAAAAGAAGTCGGCGAGGTCTAATACATATGTATAAATGTAAGAGGATGTCTTAGAGAAGTGCTGTTAACAATACGCCTGCGGTGGAGATTGCCCTCAAGACACTTGGAACACAAACTTAACAGGATGAATAAAAAATATTCGTTGTTTGCATTTAATCTGATCAGTCTGATTAATGTTTGACAACTGACACACCATGCAGCCTACATACTCTTTTTGTACACACACACACACATACATACACACACACACAGTGTGTCAGTAGAATATATTACAGTCAGATGCTGCTGTATGACTTTTCTTTTGAAAAATACAGCTAAAAACCAGGAAACACACAGCCGGCAAATGGGGATGTGTTTTCTTTTTGCTTCATAAGACGAGAAACATTATTTTGTGAATCCATAAATATCTTCCATTTTGATATTTTCTGCCTTCGTTCTCTTTCATCCGCAGGACGCTGACGTCAGGTTTTAATGAGCGTCTCTGTGGTTATCATCATTAGCGCTAATGCTTGTTATTTGTTGTTGTGCATTCAGACTCTGCAGCGTTAAACTCAAGCGGGAGCAGACGTGAGTGTTCATTTTGAACAAGGTCGCAGGTTCATACTGTATGTGGGAAGAGAGTACCAGTAGTCATATATTTTCACAGTGTATATATATTTATATAATGAACAACATTGTTTGTCCTTAGAAGTAGCTTTTTGCTCGTACATCAGGGAAACAGACAGGAAAATGCCCTTGTTTTGTTCTGCTTGTCTGGGTTTATATCCAACTGATTTCTCTGAGTTTCTGAATGAGTTATGTTTCTGCTTTTTGTTTTTAAAAAGCCTCAGAGCAGTGATCTCCAGACAATTTACTCGTGGTTGAGTTTGTACTGAACTAAAGGAAATCGGCTTTGGGATGTGAAACATAAACACTGACAAAAAAAAAGCTAAAAGTTACAAGAACTTCTCGGTAAAAAGTATCTCTGTTTTGATGCTGCTCTGTAAAGCCGCCTACACATGAGGTAGGGCGCAGGTAGCCTGGCTCCGCCTTCCTATGTACTTCTGCTCAATTTTTATTTCCCTTCAGTACTCCGTCGGGGTTTGCGGTATAATCTTGGGTTTTCTCCGGTAAGATCTTTGCCGGTCCAATCAGCGAACAGAGGGAGGGGCTGAGAACAATGGCGCTAGTTTAAGTTGTAGTTCTGTAATGGCGGTGGAGAAAGATTCAGGCGAGGCCATTCGGACCGGGCTAATGTACCAGAGTCTGGCAGGACCGGGCTAATGTACCAGAGTCTGGTAGGACCGGGCTAATGTACCAGAGTCTGGTAGGACCTGGCTAACGGACCAGAGTCTGGTAGGACCGGGCTAATGTACCAGAGTCTGGTAGGACCGGGCTAACGTACCAGAGTCTGGTAGGACCTGGCTAATGTACCAGAGTCTGGTAGGACCGGGCTAACGTACCAGAGTCTGGTAGGACCTGGCTAATGTACCAGAGTCTGGCAGGACCGGGCTAATGTACCAGAGTCTGGTAGGACCGGGCTAATGTACCAGAGTCTGGTAGGACCGGGCTAATGTACCAGAGTCTGGCAGGACCGGGCTAATGTACCAGAGTCTGGTAGGACCGGGCTAACGTACCAGAGTCTGGTAGGACCTGGCTAATGTACCAGAGTCTGGTAGGACCGGGCTAACGTACCAGAGTCTGGTAGGACCTGGCTAACGGACCAGAGTCTGGCAGGACCGGGCTAATGTACAAGAGTCTGGTAGGACCGGGCTAACGTACCAGAGTCTGGTAGGACCTGGCTAACGGACCAGAGTCTGGCAGGACCGGGCTAATGTACCAGAGTCTGGCAGGACCGGGCTAATGTACCAGAGTCTGGCAGGACCGGGCTAATGGACCAGAGTCTGGCAGGACCGGGCTAATGTACCAGAGTCTGGCAGGACCGGGCTAACGGACCAGAGTCTGGTAGGACTGGGCTAACGGACCAGAGTCTGGTAGGATCAGGTTAAAGTCCAGACACTTCAGAGGCTGCAAACACATTGGTAGTACCGTAACAGACTTAAATTAAGCCCTAAATTCATTTTTTTCTAAGCCATGTATCCCTAAACTTGCACTTCCCCACAGCCCTATGGTACCGTCTCTGCCAACAATACAAAAGTTTGATTGGCTGCAATATAAGTAGCGTGTTGGTCTCATTTGTAGTCACAATACAGCGAATCATATTTTAGAATCAGCATTAGAGGTAGCGTTGCATGGACGTAGGCAAATTAAGACTAAAATTATTTAAGACCTAGAACACAATACTACAGAAGGTAAGACTTTTTAAGGCCTTAATTTTTGATTTGAAACTTGACTTTTTTAGACATTTTAAGTCCCTGCAGCAACCCCTGAGGCCTGTGCTACTCTATTTTAACGTTGACCATAATGTTGGTGCTGAGAGAGCCTGATATTTTCTCAAGTGGTACATAGTGTAAAACCTGTGAGAACCTCTGGAATAATTGATAACGGCCGTGTGATCTACTAGGCCCTTTCTGACCATATAAATGAGGCTGATAACCACTGATAATGTCCATTAAATGGAGTAATTACTAGAGCAGTCCCAAACGATTATTTTTTACATAACTTACTACGTCGACGAACCATCCCAGCCCTAGTAGTTACTCTCCCAACTTCAGGCTTTAGGGTTTAATTCTCTTTTTCTTGTTTTTGTCTCACTAACTCTCATGTCTTTTCAGACTCTGCGGCTCCCTCCTGCTCTGCATTACTTGCTAATTCCTTTCAACCCATCACTCACCTGATCCTCGTGACCTAATCAGCCCCTCAGTATATGTATTGCGATCCGGCCCCCTTGTATTTTGACCTGCCTTTTTGGACTTTCCCCTTTTGCTTTCTTCCTGCATTTGCTATGTTGGTTGACTACCTGGTTGATGTCCGCTTATTAACTGTTTCCTGGGTCGTGCTATTGGGTTTCTAGCCTGCTATGTTGTGAAACCTGGCAGGTAACATTCAAAATGGGTGGTCTAAAGCTTCTTAGCCCCCAGATGGCCGGCTCTACATAGTATTTAAGAGTGCTTTCACACCTAATGTGTTTAAAACCAAATGGGCAACCACACCTGAATTACATTGCCCATTATCAGCAACTAGTGCTGTTATTCTTGTGTTTTTTATTTTATTTTTGTGTAAAGCACTTTGAATTGCCCTGTTGGTGAAGTGAGCGATACAAGTAAAGCTGCCTTGCCTTGTCAAACGATTAAAATATGTAATCGCATTAATGTCATAGTTAACTCGCAATTAATCGCACATTTTTATCTATACTAAATGTCCCTTGATTTCTTTTTGGCCCTTTTTTTTTCTCATTTTAATGCTCTTAACATGGAAAAGTGGATTGGCTTACTATGTGCAAATGTTTTTTGTTTTATTATTGAAAAAGCATATATATATATATATATATATATATATATATATATATATATATATATATATATTTTCTAGTGTGTGTGTGTGTGTGTGTGTGTATCACTCAATCCCATAATAATTACATTTATATTTCCAGTTGTGAGAACTCCACATCTGAGAATATTGCTTCCAAAAGGTAGATAACACATTACAGCAGAGCCCCATGATTTCATAAATGCTTATGTATAATGTCTATATAAATGGTGTCTTAATTATCATAATGACTTCACTGTTCGACTGTAATGTACTGTTGCTTTAGACCAATGGTTGTCAACCCGGGGGTCAATGGTTGGGGAGAAAAAAAAGGAAATAACATATTCTAGACTGGGGAATGGGTTTTACATTGCTGTGTGAGTTCATCATATTTCATTTGTTATATTCAGAGCTTCATGTATAAATCAGGAGTTCCTGGAACACAGAAAGGGGGCTGGAGGCAGGTGGGGGAGAGAAAAAGTCACAAATGCATTAAAAATCCACAGAGCCCGGAGCACATTGGACAAGGCTAGGGGCGTGCTACTATAACCAAAACTAAATTGTAAAGCAAAGTATTATTTGTTACATTTATTAATAGGTTTTGGGCATCGAGAACCAATTTCCTACTTGGAATCGGTTAAAAAATTACGACTCAATTTGAGTGGTTTCTTTATTGGAATGGTTTTATTAGATTTGGTTTCAAATCAGATCATCGCTTCCCAAATTAATATGCACAAGTTTTGGTTTCCAAAGTGGCCGGCCGCTTGTTGTGTTGCAGCCTTGGAGCACAGTGAGCAGCGCTCTAGTGGGGCTTGTACGTGTGTAATAAAAATAAAGTTGAATCTAATCTAATATAATCTTTATTTTACATTGAAAAACCCCGGAAAAACTGCACAAAAAAAGTCCTTATTTGTGAAAATAGGCATGTGACCGCTTTCAACTCCCCCCCTCAAACAATCAGAATCGAAAGGAAGAATCAGAATTGTTAAAATCCAAACGATGTCCATCAATCAGTCACTCGAGTCGTGTAGAAACCAGTTTGCAGCTCTCTTTCTCTTTTTATTCATTATTCTGTGGCGGTCCCAACTTGAAAAGGTTGCGAACCACCGCTTTAGACTGTAGTGAAGAAAGTGACAGCTTGACAGAGGCCTCGATACTATTTCCTAATTCATCTGTTCACCTCTGACGTTACCCTACAGGAGACAGCTGAGATGTACGGTGACACACTTTGACGTGTTAGCTGTAATCCAGCGAAAGGTTTATAGTGCAGAAGACAGTTCAGCTTTCACAACCATCTCAAACCACATGGTGACTTTCTACTGTACCTACATGTCTTATTTACCCTTACTTACTGGTGACATATTTGAAATCACATCCTCCTTACATGGAGTAACAGTATCTCACTGTTTTAATGTTATATGGTATCATGTACACTGTAAATGGCAAATCCATCTGGGAGGAAATAATATCACAGCACTATCTGTGAGATTACAGGTATTTGGGGAAATAAATGAAAAGGCCGGAAATACACTGCAGCCGTTATGTGACTGAATCCTTGGCAGAGATCAACACCTTGATTGTTTGTTGTGATTTTGGGTGGACTGGCCCTTTAACACTACAGTTCTGTATTAATGAAGTTGGTGTTCGACACCCCCAACACACCTCCACCTCCTACCCCCCTCGACAACAAGAGAGCTGCAAACCGCTGCAAACTGTTTCTACGCACCTCCCCCTGCGGATTTACTGGGGGGTTTTTTGTGTGTGAATGCTCTGATTAATACATGTAAACAAATAATGTTTTGCTTTAATGACATATATACATATGTATATAGCATCCAGCCCCCCCCATCAGACCCCATGCTGTGTTCCAGGACCTCCTAATTTAGAAATGTCGATCCAGTCCCCCAGGTTGAGAACCACTGCTGTAGTTGAACACGTTGAAGGTGGAGAAGTTGCTCTGCCATCCCCCCCCCCCCACCCCCTCTGTTTATCACCAAGTGGCTCTAAAAACTACAATACGAGGAGACACGTTTAATATTCCTCTCTGTACATCAGATATTTTCTTTTGCATGAAATCAGATATTTGCCCCGTTAATATTCTCCAGCTTCCATTATGTACAAAAAAAAAAATGTCATACTTTGACCAAGAAAATGATGCCTGGGAGGCGTTTCAGTAAAGGGGGATGCAGCCGCACCGAAGGGGGCCAGGGGGCCTGACGAAGAGCCACAGTGACCCCTACAGGACGGAGTGGGAAAGACCGCAGGGGAACATGGAGGGCTAAAGTGGGGAGGGGGTAGAGAGTAAAAGAAACAGAGGGAATGATAAAGGCAAAAAGAAGAGAAAAGAACATAATGAAAAAGACAAATCATGGTATAACCCTTAGAATAGGTTTTTGGAGAAATGGTGATAAATGACTCCTCCCCCCCCAAACACACACACACACACACACACACACACACACACACATACACACACACACATACACAGAAATGAATGAGGATACATTTTTACATACATACATGCTATTGAAGAATATTAACATTTACAGAAGTTGTTCTCAAACCTTCTCTGCCATGCCCACCTTAGCAGAATATACATTGTAACCCCGTTTGTTTTAATCCGTTATTCCTAATGTAGTTCAGCGTAAATCCTTTCATGAAGACTTGATTATTAATTGATGTTCTCCTAAATTAATTCATCTGTTATCCTAATACATGTATATGTTATCATGCTGTGTATAACTGTCGCATATCTGCAACTAGTCTCTCCTGATTGAAATGTATCTCAGTGGAAGTTCTTCCAGGAAGACCTCACTCTTAATCAATGCTCTATAACTCCAATCAGCTGTTGGAGGCGTTCACCTTCCTGCTGAACCAATCAGAATCATACACAGATGGCAAGGGCCAATCACAGAGTCACAACCCTGCTTTAAATAATCTGTTTCTCCCTTTGCTATCAGCTGTCGTTGCAGGCAAAGACTACAACCCTCAACCCCCCCCTTCTACCTCCAGTCATCTACTCCAGCTCTACCCCCCCTTCTACCTCCAGTCCTCTACTCCATCTCCACCCCCCCTTCCACCTCCAGTCATCTACTCCAGCTCTACCCCCCCTTCTACCTCCAGTCCTCTACTCCAGCTCCACCCCCCCTTCTACCTCCAGTCCTCTACTCCAGCTTCCTTTGGTCTGGTCGTCTGGCTCCTTCGTTCGCCACCACGTGTCTAGATTCCATTGGAGGGGGGGTCTGATGGTCTGATGGTTCTCTACTGATATATATATATATATATATATATATATAAAAGATTTGTATAGTGATGGAGTCTAATTGCCAAAGACTTATTTGCATATCCGCTAACATGTCTCTCCTGATTTAAATGGAAACGAGTAACAAAAAGCCAAGTTGAACATTTGAGAGATGCTAACCTGAAGGTTTACTTTCGCCTTTGCGTCTTTTCTGTTAAATAAATAAAAATGCAACAAACGGTCCGTGAACCTGAGAGCAAGATAATAAAAATCTGTCTGTAGTGTTCCTGTCTGAATGAATCGGAATATTCTCTAGTGTTCTTTGTTTAACGAACCACATGTTTCGCCCCCATGAGGAATTCTAGGTAACGACAACAACACTGTTGGTGCATCCACGTGATACAAGCCTTCCGTGATCGCGCTTATGGATTTAACATATCATGGACAATTATTCCAATCAGAGGAAGCTTAAAAAAAGAGTGATTGTGGGGAATTTGAGGCAGCTCTGATCAGAGTCTTGACAATGAATGCAAATCAAATGGGAAATTAAAGAAGATTCAAGCAGACCTGAGTAATAACATCTTCACTCATCGAAAGACCCTCAGCAATTTTCTTCAGAACATGACGTCCCTTCCTTCAGCATCCGTTTCTTTTTCACAAAACAGGCCGACACGTCTCATTGGACATCACAGCAACCGACATCTCCATATAAGGTCACTCATGCTCTTTCAACCAATTAGATAACAAGTTGTTGGATTGAGTCTCAGGCACAGGTTTCGTAAGAGTCTTGTGACCAGGGTCAAGAAAAGTTGACACAGAAGAATGGAAAACATAGGTTAAACATATTGAGTTAAAGTACTAGATTAGAATAAGAGTGTAAGAGATAAAAACAAAAGTCATATAAGTTAATAGTCCAGACAAATTACTGCTTTTATGTATGCTTATGTGGTGTTGCTGTGTGTGTGTGTGTGTGTGTGTGTGTGTGTGTGTGTGTCCTATTTATACTAATTGGCTCTTACACTGAGAATAATGCATTTTTCTGGCCCCCTTCAAATGAATTCTTTATTTGATGAATAAACAAGATTTATCTTAACTGCCACGTGATTATCATGGTTATTTATCTATAAAGGTATTTCAATGCATCTAATTTAGGCTTAAATTTTTTTATCGTGAGATTGACGTTCTTTAACTTTGTAGTTTTTTTCACATGCTGTTGCAACAACTTCAGAAACTGTCGTTTTCCTGGACGGACGCAACGTTTTCACACCTAAACTCCGGCTGAAGTCACACGCTGAAACTTTTTCAAGCTACCGCTGATTAAAAGATGAGTTTGATGACCCAGAAACGCCTCGCCACCGTCAGATTTCTGCTTCATTTCTTTTCTTTATTGTCATAAGTATATCTGTAAATACCAAAGTCTAATCACCATCAACGTCAGTGACCCGCGGCAATCATAAACAGTTACGTCTCGTTTTATTTTGCTCCTGCACGTCTCAGAGAGAGGAGGTTTCTAAGGTGATTATGCAGGTCAGTTTTATAAAAAGACCATTACACAATGGCAATTATGTAATCTGCAGATCAAAAAATAACGAGAAATGGTGAAGCACGTATGCAGGGAGGAGACTTTAACTTGTACAGCAGTGTGTGTTTCGAGATATTTAGAAAAGCTTCTCTATACTTCTTAAACAACTATCACTATACTTTGCTTCTGGCTTATTGAGAAAAGTCTAATATCTTACAAAATATCAACTTTGTGAGGAATATAAAATAAATTCCCTGATTTATTGCCATTGGTGTCCCCCGGTCCACCACACACACAATCCTAAAAGACTTAATTATGAAAAATCCAACACACAAAAATCCCCCCTCCCCCCACCTTAAAATTCAAGGCAGTTCAAAAAATGTGTGGAAGTTGATGGCTGGCCTTTCACGGATTCCTCAACAAAATTGAAAAAGAAATACTTTCGAGAGAAATAGAGAAAAGAAGGAAATAGGAAGAGAAGTGAATTGCTGAAGTTATACAAAAGGGAATAATTAGAACTTCTTCTCCAACGCTACAGCATTTATACAACAAAAATAAGGAGAATCTCTGCAGCTTTTTCAGTTTTTTCCTCGTATGGCTTCAACTATCGGAGATCAATTGTGATTTCACAAATTCTTGCTGGGATTTAGCGACGAGACAATTTGGACCCCCAACCAATCACAGGTCGACATCTTTCACGAACATTACACAGATCACAAACGTTTGTCGTCCTGGTTAGGGTCGCTGGTTCAAGTCCCCATATGGACTAAAGTATGGTGGTGGACTGGTAGCTGGAGAGGAGCTAGTTCCCTCGTGGGCACTGCCAAGGTGCCCTTGAGCAAGGCACCAAACCCCCAACTGCTTGGGGCACCGTTCCATGGGCAGACCCCCACACACACACACACACAACTCTGACATCTCTCCATTAATGCATGTATAGGTACTGAGCATGTGTGTGTAATTCAGGCCTGTGTGTAATAACAACAGAGTGTAAATTGTAATTTCCCCTTGAGGGATTAATAAAGTAAACATTATTATTATTATTATTATTAGTTACCTGGTTAGTTATTTGGGGGCTTTCACACCTGAAAGTCCGAACCAAGATCTGGACCGAGGATCCGTTAAGTTTTGGATTCACACTGCAGTCATGCAAGCGCACTAAAGACCTATACATGACAAAACTACATCCTGCTGTCAGCACATATGTGGGCTGCTGCGTCTCCTGATACTTTTAACTGATAATAAAGAGTTTTTCCGGCTGACTGCTGCTCTCCCCGTGCTGTTTTACGTTGCTGGGACACAAGACACTGGAACTTTCTTTCTGCAGCAGTTCTTCAGAGACAAACTGAAGAGACACTGTACATTTACTACCACTTAACAAGTACACTGCTGATTTCTTCTCTGCTCTGATGGCTGACAGTTGTCTGCTCTGAGCGCTGCCGCTGTCACGCTCTCTCTCATGTACACACTAAGCACTGAGCTGTTCCTTAAAGGAGCTTCCCCGGTCTTATAACAGGAGGATATCCCACCAGAGTTTCCTGTTATAGGTCCGAAAGTCCGAACCATCCAAAAAATGCTTTCACACTAGAAACAAATCGGACCATGGTT
This sequence comes from Percina caprodes, assembly GCA_013375575.1. NCBI lineage: Eukaryota > Metazoa > Chordata > Actinopteri > Perciformes > Percidae > Percina > Percina caprodes. The sequence continues at coordinate 483,605 of JABXJD010000027.1, forward strand.
ACCAAGATCCTGGGTCTGTCCCAGGTTTCTCCCTGAAAGAGAGAGGGAGTTTTTCCTCACCGCTGTCTGTCTATCTGTTAAGTATCTCGAGATAACTATGTCCTGATTTCATACTACAAATTAAACTGAATTGAATTCATTTTGATCCGGACCGAGAGTACCTCTTCTGATCGGACCAAATTTTGGCCATTTGGTCCAGACCTGGTCCAGGAGACATTTCAAACCTGTAATTTTGGTTCAGACCAAAGTGAAAAGTCCGAAAGTCCGGACCAAACGACGTAGGTGTGAAAGCCCCCTTAGTCATTCACTTAGATATCACAGTACAAAAACACAAAATAACTTAACACATGATCAAATAAAATAAGACCCAAACAATATTCAATACACAATAACCCAACAACTCCACATTCTGACTCGTCTTGTAGCCAGACATTGTTGTGTTACGTGCTTGGTGTCTGATTGTGGGAATGATCTCATGTAGAAAATTGTGTCTTCCATGTCCAGGTTCACTGTAGTCTGGATCAACGAAAGTACTTTTCCAGGATAAAGTGACATCTGCTGGATTGGCCCCCCCTCCCCCCTTGCTACAGGAAACAACAACAACCTGGCAAGATTCAGTTTTGAAGGACATTTGAATGGTGCAACAAGGTTTTGGTTCTTGGTTCTTTCAGGGAATGATACTACAATATAAAATAAGATTTACAAGGAATATGTTGGCGGCATTGCGGATGACACACAGAGATACCCTGGTAAGAGACAATGAGGTTTAACCATGTCTAAGCTAATTTTAAATAGCTCATGTTACTGTATCGTGTCAACAGCTAACTTCATTTAACCCTTGTGTTGTCTTATACCTCTGAAACACTTGCTTGTTTTGCAAGTTCTCTGTATTACATTTTCTAACCAACTTTATTCCAACGTATTACTAGTTTTACACTTATTTGTGGAATTCATGCTCAATGAACCTCATTTACATGAAGATTTTTCCAAATAAAACACCCCAAATCCAATGAAAGTAGTGAGCCTATCCTGCTTTTTAGCTGCACAGAGCGTTGTATGGAACCATTAATGTTTTTTTTGGCCAATTTGGTTAAATAGAAAATGGGTTAAATTGAACCAGAGGACAATATTGTACGTGGCGTTGTAGTTTCTTCGTTCTTCTGTGACGTCTGGGACAAAGTACACACAGAGATTATAGGCTTATAGGTTTAACCTAATTTAACCCTCATGTTGTCCTCATGTTGTCCTCATGTTGTCCTCATGTTGTCCTCATGTTGTCCTCATGTTGTCTTCATGTTGTCCTCATGTTGTCCTCATGTTGTCCTCATGTTGTCTTCATGTTGTCTTCATGTTGTCCTCATGTTGTCCTCATGTTGTCCTCATGTTGTCTTCATGTTGTCTTCATGTTGTCCTCATGTTGTCCTCATGTTGTCCTCATGTTGTCCTCATGTTGTCTTCATGTTGCCCTCATGTTGTCCTCATGTTGTCCTCATGTTGTCCTATATCAATGTTCTTTTTAATTCCCCAAAATAACATGATTGATTCCACACAACGCTCTTTGCCAAGTACAAATCTCTACTTTCATTAATTTTGGGGCGTCTTATTCAATTTTATAGCGTTTGAAAAAACAAATTGAAGTGTTTTTGAAATAGTATTGAGAGTAAAAGTTGACATATTCCAGTCTGTGATTATCATCAACATCCATTCCTTTAATTTTAGTCTCAATAATTCCTAATTTCTTCTTTTCATACTCAAACATTAGCTATAATGTCCTATAAATGAGGTTTGAATTCTAAATTCCAAAAATAACTGTAAAATTAAAGTTAATACGTTAATGTTTTGTCAAAAAAGTGACAAACATTGAAAAACGTGTTGAAAAGGGGACAAAAACGTTGATTAAAAAGTGCCAACAAAAGTGTTGACGGGAAGACAACACGTGGGTTAAAAAGCTCACGTTACTGTATTGTGTCAACTGTTGACTGTATATGATGTACTATATTTAATTTTGTACTTGGCGTGCTGCAAGACGATTGTGATTGGTTTAAAGAAGAACCTTTTTATTCTCCTACCTATCCCATAATGTGTCCGTGGTGTAGCCTACAGAGCTGTGGAATGCGAGACTATAGTTCTCTAAAATGGAATAAAACCTGTTTCATTTCTCCATGTTGTGTTTTGCATCCCATAAGACAATAGCATGCTTTTGTGTTTGTCCCGTTCCTGTTTCAACATGACGATGATCCCCGTGCACAAAGCTAGCTTCACAAGGAAATTTCCCCAGGTCGGTGTGTTGGAACTTGCCTGCTCTGCACAGAGCTCTGATCTTAACACCACCCAACCACTTTGTAATGAACTGGAACCCCGACTGAACCAGACCTCATCGCCTACTGTAACATCAGTGTTGGACCTTTGGTGGCTGAATGGGGACAGTACAATGTTGAGGTACTTGTATTTTACTTGATTCTTTTCTTTTAATGCCGCTGTCTACTTCTACTCCGCTACAATTCAGAGAGAAATATTGTACTTTTTTTTCTTTAATATTAGCTTCAGTTACTAGATACTTTACACATTAAGATTTTTGCACACAAAACACACGGAGTAGAGGTGTTCTGATAACGATACCAGTATCTGGTGCTGAGACCAGTATCGGTACCACCTCCGATACTGCCTAAAATGCTAAAAAAATGTAAAAAAAAAAAATTATACTGTATGACACACTGGTATCGGATTAGTACTCGGTATATGCGCGAGTTCAAGTATCGGGAAGTATCAGGAAGCAAAAAATGGTATCGGACCATCTCTAACATGGAAATTATGAAATATGTTTTATCATAAATTAAACTGCCCATCAATATAACGGCCTACAAGTAGCTGACAGGATTAGCCGAAAGCAAATATACTAAACAACTTAGTTGATTGACAGAATGAATGTGAGGAAGTTTCTGCGTTGAGTACTTTTAATGATTTAAGTACATTTTCCTTGACTTAATATTTTCAGTGTAGGGCTTTTACTTAGTATTTTTACAGTGTGGTATTAGTACTTTTACTTAAATAAAGGATCTGAATACTTCTTCCACCACTGGAGAAAATCATCCGGTGGAAGCCTTCCCAAAAGCACGGCGGCTCTTATAGCAGCAGATTTAATGCCCATTTGGGTGTAATGCTTGGGTGTCTACATACGAATGTATAAATGAATTGATTTTTTTATTTTTCATGTCTGGCTGCTGAAACAAAACAAAATAAGTACATAAAGGGTACACTTATAGGGTCCTATCTTGCACCCTGCGCAGCACGACGCAAGTGCCTTTGCTATTGTAAGACCGTCCTGCGCCCTTTGGGGGCGTGCTGGTCATAAAGGGAGGAGTTCTCAGGTGAATTCTTGGCGTATTGCTATCTTGAGGCAGCAAGAAGTGATCGTGCAACAAAAACAATGCGCATCATTACTCATAGATTATGCCTGTTGGGAATGCGCAGTAGCATGCAAAAATATTACACCCAATAACACACACTGTTTTTAAAGAATGGGATATGATACTCTGAATTGCATGTTACACTAAATGTACAACCCTTTTTGAACCATGCGCCCGGTGCACGGACCCTTTCTACTAAAAGTGGATTTGGACACGCCCTAAACGCACCTTCTCCACGCGCTGCACTGTTTAGGAAAATTCTTCCCTTTTGACGCTTCCAAAGCTTACAGTTCTCCTTATTCCCCTCCAGTGATAGTGGAGACACCGCATTTGCGAGCGAGCTTGAGAATCGTCAATCTGTCCTCCCCTGATGCCCCACCTGCTCGTACTTTCCAACACAACCATCCTCCTACCTTAACGAGTTTCCACCCGAGCGTTTCCTCCCTCCTGGTGTTTGTTGAGAGGTCGAGAGGCCTGCCAACCCAGATGACCGCCGGCGCCCCGCCAGAGCAGGTGTTTAGCCATATTGGCGAGGCCGTTAATTACCCACAGTCTCGCCGCAACAACACGGGCACCGGGCAGACACCATATTGCCACCATGTCGTCATGACAACACATCAAACAGACACGGTGGGGCCAGGAGTGTGGACTTGAGCCTGTGGTGGTGAATTTTTATGATGATGATTATGAATAGAAGGGGGAATAATTAGATCGCTGCACTTGCCAAAACCTACTCCATCTGTGTGTGTGTGTGTGTGTGTGTGTGTGTGTGTGTGTGAAGAAAGGCTACCCAGAGCTTTGTGGTGAGCACCACGCGATTCCATTCCAGATGAAATGGGATAGCAACACAATTATCTCAAGTCCAATTCTTTGAGACCTATTGTGTCTGTAAACTGAGTTTGAGCGAAGGATTAATGTGTCTGTGGGCTTTAAAGCGGAGAGATGGAGGGGTGGATGTGTGGAGGAGGAGGGTGGAAGCTGTTGCTTCATCTCTCTGGTGCATAGACTCTAAGCTCCAACCATCAGCGAGGTGGAGAGAGAGGCAAGACAGACGAAAGAGGAGAGGGAAAAAGGAAAATCTGATGTGGAGGCGGCGGGAGAAAATAAAAAGAAGGGACCGGCCTTCACCAACAACGGACAGAAGAAGAAAAACACCGAGAGACAAGAGAACAAAAAAACTAGCCATTTATGCTGTCAACGTGTAACACAAGGAGAATTACCCACACCGCTCACCCAGAGAGCAGGGAGGAGAGGGGAGACAAAGAGAGAGGAGAGAGGGACTGACTCATAGCCATCACAGCCGTCACCACGGCAACAGAAAACACTGGCCAGTTCTCCCAGGATGCCCGGCTCTCCTCATCTGGTATAATTTACCATCACGAGTAAGAGCCCAAATCTCCAGCTGAGTGAGTTTAGACAACACATTCGCTGCTGCAGGAGGAGTAATACTCCTGTTACCGCAGTAACAGCAGTATTAGGAGGAACAATAGTTTTTGTTCATGTTTTTATTTTTTTTTTGGTATTTGTTTTACACACAAATACAAATTAAATTAAAGCGCCCATATTCTGCTCATTTTCAGGTTCATAATTGGAATTTGAGGTTGTACCAGAATCGGTTTCCATGGTTTCATTTTCAAAAAACACCATTTTTTATTGTTGTACTGCACATTGCTGATCCTGTTTTCACCCTGTGTGTTAATGTCTCTGTTTCAGCTACAGAGTGAGACATCTCACTCCTATACTATCTTTGTTGGGAGTCGCACATGCGCTACCGCTAGCACGTGCTACGGTTAGCGGTTACGGTGACACCTGCTCATCAGATACACACTCACACATTTACACAACTCAGGGTTCAGTGTCACTTCGACATGGGACTGCAGGGCCGGGAATCAAACCACCATCCTTCAGACTTGCAGGCAACCGCTCTTCCGCTTCCACTTATATATTTCATCCTTGTGATTGTGTTATTTTTTTAGTCTTGTATGTGTTTTAGTCCTCGGTTGCTCCCTTGTCTTGTCTGTGTGGTTTCTGTCTTGCAGTCTGTTGTGTCTGTATGTTCTGTTTCCTGTTTTATTTTGAAAGTCTGGTTTTCTGTGCTGTCTTGTCTTTAGTTTTACTTCCTGTGATTTCCCGCCCTTGTGATTGTCTGACGTCTTCCACCTGCCTCCCAGTCCATGTGTCACCTGCCTCTCGTGATCTCGTTACCCTCTGTATTTAGTCTTGGTGGTCCCCCTTGTCCCTTGTCCCCTGTCCCCGTTGTCAGATCATTGTGGTGTTTTGTGTGCACGTTTGGTGTGTTGGTTTGTCTCGGGTTCCTGTTGGGTCTCTTAGTGGTTTTTCTTCTTACTCTTTTGGAAGTTTTGGATCTTTGGACTTTGGACCTGGGTTTTCCTTGATGTTCGTTTTGTTGCATTTTGGATCCCTGCATTGGTTTGGACTCTTTTTGTTAATAAACCCTCAAGCTCAACATTTGCCTGCTTGCCTATTTTTGCGTTCGGGTCCTCATATTCCCCGGGAACTCTAACACACTGACGCGTATTGTAACTATGACAACTAACAACAACAATCACCATTTTGTTGTGTACCAATCAAATGACCACAGGAAACATTTCAATGGCTTTCCAATCCATTTTATTTCAGTGGTTTACAGTTTGTAAGAGTCATCATTTCAGTCTTTTACAAAGAAAATGACAAACAGGAATCCTGTCAAATTTTATTTTATATATTTTTATTTTTTGACTGTATTTTAAATTATTTTCAGGAAATATATTAGTCCACGAAATTTGATAGAAAACTGCCCTCCATCAGCACGTTGAGGTTCATCACAGGGAAGTACACAAACACCTGATTGCAGCTTTAATTTCTCTTACATGAACATTAGGCGACTAGAACTTTTCTGTTGGTTTTGCGAGTTGTGAATTGGGAAAGAAACTGCTTTGACAAAAACCAAAATTATACATTTTACAGACAAAAAGCATGCTTCTTAGTATTTCAAAAGAGAGAGCAGTCTCTTTGACTCTCCAGAAATTGATCACACCACTGGCGCCCCTCCCTGCCAAAAAAAAAACAAAACCCAAAACTTTTCCATCCACACTTTTCCATCCGGCGTGATGCCCTCGGGCTGTTGTAACTCTGCTGGTTTGATGTTTTTCATGCTGCACAACAACAGTAACAACCTGCCTGTCTGCCGAAATCAAACCCACAATGCACCTGCTGTAAGTCCGACCTCGGTACGTTCACTCAGACGAGCCTGGAGGGAGGCGACATTTTGTTCCCGTACGATCCGTCTGCTGCTGAAAGACTTTCCCCTCCAGGAAAATAAATACATGGAATGAAACCTTAGAGATGATCAAAATAATATTCTACTGAGTATCATTTCATTATGATACAATAAGTCAAAATGATGACTTACTGGCTCATAGTGGGAAGTTATTTACCGCATGAAAAACAGGAACATTTTCACTAGGTAGCAAGTCAAGTGATACAAATTTTGAAAGATGTGAATACATTTTTCACAGTAAACAATGCAGATGAAATCCTACTTAACATCTGGCTGGCAATGCAATAGACATTTGATTTTTTTTTCCCAAAGTCTGATCTCATTTGTGTTTTTTGGTGGTGTTTTCTCGGGCTTACACATTGTTATCACTGTAATAAAAAGACGGAAGTGTACTGCCTTTCTTAATCCACAGGTTGGGATCTGTATCCAACCCGACCACACAGACGGAGAGGCGTTCAGGTAGCTGGCGTCCTGTCTTCCTGCGTGTCAGTTGTGTCTGCAGAGACGCGAGTAGAGAATGAGTGGCGGCGTCCTGCTGTCTTCGAGGAGCGCCGGATCAAAGACGGCAGTGGGGAGCGTGCTCTTTAAATGACACGGAGAGCGAGACAGTGTTCACATCACACAATAATCCTCTGCCAAATAAACTCTGTCAGAAGAAATCAATGAAGACATGTTGTCTCATTCATCCTTTTACAGCACTAACAGTGTTGACGCTTTGCCAGGCCGCTCCACAACAAGGCTCAAAGGTTTAGGGCCATCCTCAGTCTTGCACTGAGGGCCTGGCTAGTCCACACATCATTCCTGGAATGGAAGGAAAAGGTGCTCTGGCATTTCTTTAAACCAATCACTATTGTCTTGGGGGGAGGGGGGGCGCTAAGCGCTGGACGGAGCAATGGTGCCGCTGCAAAATAGTCTTGGGAAGGAACTTGTTTTGGTGGAACGTGTACATTCAAAAGTTGTTTTGGTTGGAAAACTGAGATTGGACAGATTGTCTGGATTTACCCTGCAGAGATCTGAGGACCAGGTAACCAGAGTCCTCAGAAATCCACCAGAGGTTAGAACGCCAACACAAAGAAACACAAGAAGGTGACAGACATCCAGCGGAATTTCCGACAGCACCTGAACTATCCCAGAAATGAAACGTCAATATAGACGTCCTTTAACCAAGCTCAGTTGGTTGATCTTTTGGTCCATTTCTGTAACTGTCTATTCATTTAACATGCAGACTCTACTCTTCTGTAAAGAAATATACAGAAAAGATTGGCAGCCATGTTGAATTTCAGACCAAAAGAGTTAAAACTCTGATCCCAGAAACAATTCCCATTGATTTAAATCCTCATGCACACTTATTAATGTAAGAGGGGGTTCCTGCAGCCTGCTAGCTAGATTTTGACAGAACATTTAAGAATAAAATCCGCCGTCAGGAGGTTCCATTGAAGTATGAAAACGTATGGCGTGGTTTTTGGAGAATGACGACGAGATTGTCAGATTTTGTTGAATCTTTTTCCGAGGCAGACGGGTTGTTTGAATGTTGAATATATCTGTGGAGGGTCCTTGGGCTGAGTTCTGCATGCTTTTGAAAACACATTATCAATTAACAATATCTGAGAAAACCTTTTGAGTGCTGTTTCATCCCACATGAATATGGATAGTCTCTAAAAAAACAGTGCCACCTCACCATTTACACCATTGTAAATGCTTCTTTTCAAAAATATCACATAATTCATTATTGGAGCGGCAGAGTCTGAAAAAGAGAGAAAATCAACACAAATGTCCGTTTTAAATGTAATGGATGAGTTACAGCTCTTGTCTATAACTTCTTTTATTTAACTGGATTTAAAAAAAAAGATGATATGCCTTTTTAAAACAAGCAGACCTTGAAACCCATTGAGGTTTCCCTCATTTGCAATCTTGTAGAGTTTTTGCCAAAAGTCTTAACTCAAGCTCCACCTAGCTTTCAGCTACATGTACAGTCTAAGCAGCTAGACTTCATCTTAATAATTTCATATTTGTAAATCAGTGGCCCATAGATAACAACCTGACCATGGAAGACTGTGAGGTGAGGCACAAAGTGCTGGAAAAGGTTAGAAAGAGCACGTTGAGTAGGGATTTTAACGAGGATATTCTTAGAAGTGGTTAAAAAAAAAAAGGAAAAAGGAAGATTTTTTTTTAATATGATGGAAAACTGGATAGAAATTTTTTGAGAAAACTGATTTCACATCATAAATTGTGTTTTAAACAGATCAGTGGACAATGGATTATCAAATGGGTTTATTCAAATTTCCATTTTTCTTTCTTTCAAATATGTCATTTAATAATATTTGTAATTGGTTAATAGAGATACATTGCTATTTACACTTTACAATAAGGTACACAAAGAGGTAGTTAATGATTAGTTACTGTTTTTCAGACTGGTAGTTACTTTTTTTTTTGTATGAGCAACAAATGGTTAGGTTGTACCATTGTGTAGCTTTGGGACCATATCCTGTTACCCATGCCTAGTTTTGCCCTGTCTTGGGTTTTGGATTTCATTGTGGAGCATTGTGATGGATGCAGCGTGTGTGTGTGTGTGTGTGTGTGTGTGTGTGTGTGTGTGTGTGTGGTGGTTGACTTTGGCTGAAAATGTCACTCTCGAAAATTTGTCAGCACCCACAACTCAAAATGCTGCAGCCATGGTTGTAATAGTAGGATGATCTGCTCCAGAGGCTGAACCTTGTTAGTCCTTTAGTGTATACTATTCCCTCACGGATCATCTATTGTGCCACCATTGCTATGCCACTCCAGTCTCGGTTCATGTTTGCACGCCCGCCTGGCTGCTCCATTTTTGAATTTGTTTCCCCCTGGCTGACTGCCTGATCATGTAAAGTGCTCATACTCATCCTGCTCTGTTCCAGGGTCTTGCTTTTGAGTCTAGACCTCTGCTACCAAAGCCATAGATTTTGCACTCCATTTTTCAGCACTATTCACATTTATTCTAAAAGAACAAATTAAAATGTAGCCCCTCCAAACAGGACTGCTTAAAAAGTAACGAGAATAAAAGGCTGCAGATGAAACGAGGCTCAAGTTATGACACCATAAAAAGATCCTGGGTCCTTGCAGGTATTTATCCAGGGAAAATGGATGTTATTTGCCCAAGAATTCAATCTTAATTCATCCCTGACCGTACTGTACTGTATGTATTGACACTCAATGCTGCACAAAGCAACACTTGGCTGCAGATTAACAAACTCGAGAGACACAGTTTCCTAAAACTATTTTCATTGCCAGACCGCTAATGGTTTATTATTGGGTGTTACATGATGCACATACAGGGTCCTCGTCATGCTGTCCTAATCTGTGGAACGCCCTTCAGCTCGACAGCTTCAGTTTTAATTGCCGCTACGCACGCTCCGGCATCAGGCTGAATGTTTGTTTCCATCGTTGAACGACACATGAAACGATGAAGCTGGATGAACAGAAGAGAGGCCGAAGATCACTCACATCACTTCATTATCAAAACATCGCATCTTTAAATCCTGAGCATGGAAACCACACCAAGTGCACCACAAAGCATGCAGAGACACGAACAAACCAACAAAGAGACATCATTTTGAATATTAAAAAGGGAGTTTTCTCCGAATACTCCGGTTTTCCCCACCACTAAAAATATGTTCGTCTATCTACGTTTAGACGTCGAGAACACGGGGACCTTCGTCCTGTATGTACTTTCTCGCTCTCGCCCCGGACACATCTGACCAATAAGAGGAGTGGTCATCCTTGCGTGATTGGGAATGATGCATTTTGGTTTGCTTTGATTTTTTTTTCCAGGTGTGAACCGAAACCGAACCAAGGCGGAAATCGCTCCAGAACAATCAAGCCTATATGTGTTGAATTGCTCTAAAGGACCGGAAAGACCAAGTAATATGAAAAACACACAGTTATCCTTTATCCCAAAGTGCTTCAGGGGGAAGAATGTCTTGAGACTTAAAACTTGAGGAAGAAATAGTAAAAGAAGAGCAAACTTTTGTCTGTGGGCTTTAGTGACATCTTCTTTAAATGGATCCATTCGGGAGGCTGCTGTTCCTGTTTTGAACAAAGCGGTTTGAGACCATTTTATCTCTTCACACACAGTTGTGTTTCCACTGCAACCCTTAGTAGTGAGCCTCGACAAAAGGACTGCTGCTTTTAAATGCAAGGGGGAGAGGAAAAATACCAGCATGGTGATGAGCGATAGAGCAGCTAATTGTGTCCTGGGAGATAAAGGCGCCTGCAAAAGAGAGAAGTAGAAACTCCCTCTTCGTTATCAGCTCTCTTCTGAGACGGTGGCTGGCTTGGAGTTTCTTTCTCTAAAAAAAAAAAAAAAAAAGAAGCTTGTTAAAAAGAAATACAAAAAAAAAGGTGTGAGGAGGCACAAAGGACGCTTATCCACCTTTCATGCAGCCGACAAAAGGAAAAAAATCTCAGCTCTGGCTAATTACAACCTAGGTGATGAAAGAGACGGACAGAGACAGAAAAGTAGAAAATCCTTCTTTTTTTCTCACCTGGGAGAAGGTGGAGAGGTCAACAGTTTTCTTCCTGAAACTCAATTCATTGGAGGGATGGAGGGGGGGGCTAGTTTGATGGACGTGGAGGTGACTAGTGGACTCTTGTCTTCGTGCCGCCACCGATTGAACAAATTATGTGTCGCCCAATCTAATGAAAGTAAAGTGCCCTCGGAGCTTTTCTACCGCGCTCTTTCCCTCAGAAAAATCCGATTGTTACTCGTTCATTCAAGCTGCTCCAGACTGATGTCACCTTGTGAGTGTTTCTTTGACTTGGAGATGTTTGAGAGAAATAAAAGGCTGAGAAGCGAAAGGGAGGGAAGTGGGAGCAGATCCAGGCTGGTTCTCCTATCTGTGCCGTGGCGGCTGGCATTCTTTCCAAGGCTCTGATGTCTTTGTGCCTTGGCATGATGCTCTGTTGTGTGATTAATAAAAGTCTGTATTTATAAAGGATGTGTGTGTGTGTGTGTGTGTGTGTGTGTGTGTGTGTGTGTGTGTGTGTGTGTGTGTGTGTCCAGGTTGTTCTCGTGAACCATTTTTACATGGGGAAAAATAGACTGTATGTGTGTGTATGTTCAAAAGCTCTAAGTCATGCAACAGAAGGGGCGCCGGGTAAGCTCACCTGGTAGAGGGGGTGCACATACTGTATATACAGTATATAGAGATTTACTCCTCAACACAGCGGCTTAGACTCCAACCTGCAGCCCTTGTCAGTGCCCCCCCCCCCCCCCTTTCATGTCTAAGCTGTCCTACACTGTAAAAAATGGCTGTGAAATCTCCAGTTATTTCCTTTATATTTCACATGATTTTTACAGTAGAATGCTCTAAAGGTACATTACAACCTTGTTGTCATGACAACATCACAGTAGTCAAAGCATTAAAATATAACCACTATAGTACTGTAAATAGTACAGTAAACTACTGTATTCTAATTCTAATTTTGTGTTTAATTTTGTATTATTAGTTACAGTGGATACAAATAAAGGCCTAAAATGCCCCAAAAATATAGATATAGAATATATAAGAAGAATATGGATAGTCGAGCTAGCTGTCTGGCTCTACCCTGCAGAGATCTGAGGACCAGGTAACTCCATCCGAGTTCAGAACGCCAACACAAAGAGGACCGGGATGGACATCCGGCAGATTTTTCGCAACATCTGTACAATCCCGGAAATGAAACGTTATCGATACAGACGGTGGCGGCGGCGTTGCTCAGCAATACGATGAGCGGGAACAGGGAGAGAGCCGTCGGGGTCAGAGTTCAGCTGATTCGTCATCGCCAACACGATGGAGAAGCTCTCCACGCCGTGAGCTGCTGTGACTAAGAGACGGTCATGAGGGGGAATTTGGGAAGTCGACGACACTAGAAAGACTCTTCGCCTCGCCGGCCCTCCTCTTCAGCTCGTAGACAAACATACGGTCCCGCTCACTGTAAATAAACACAAACCTTCACCCTCTCCACGCTCCAATTATTCTGTTTTTCAAGAGCCAGGCGCCCAATGTCAGCGCTCGCTGCTAAATTATCTGTGAATAGGTGACTTTGTTAGAGGCACCGCTTGCATTTTCTCCCTACATGGAAGATCAGGGGGTCTTTCAAACTACCTGTTAGCTCAATGTCACCGGTACACAGGATTTTCTGCTTCTCTTTATTTCTCTTTATAGAGGGAGAGGCAGCAGCTCTGCTCTGTTTACCTTCAGCTCTTTTCAGTGTGCATGGTCGGCTGTTTGACTTTCAGCTGGATGAAACATCAGACAACACACAAGCTCAGTGTGCTCTCTGTTCAATAGGTCTGTGTATGTGTCAGTATTTCTACTTTTTCTTAATTAAACTCGACTGCTTTGCTTTTGCTTTGCTGATATTTTGCCCTGAAGAACTAAATATTGCAATTTTTTAAATGTTTCTCCTTTTACAGCTTGGGTACTATTTGTGTTGTTTTGGCAAACGTTCATATCTCTTATATTACCATTTTAAATCAGCAGATTAACTGGTGTTGACCACACAAAGTCAACAGTTTGACTTTGAGCTTTTTTGGCAGGAAACGTCAAAAGAATCTATCTCACTGTTTTTCTTTTCTTTTTAGCTTTCCAAAACATGCACCCACCCCCTCCCAAATCCCTCCACCCAACCCATTAGTACATCTGCTACAGTTTGTAAAATGTATGTATAGTGTCAAATCATAACAACTTATGGCATGACACTTGATAGAGTAGGTCTAGACCACACTCAATAATTTAAAGAGACACAACAATTCCCCCAAGAGCAAGCATTTGGTGCAACAGTGGGAGAGAGAGAGAGAGAGAGAGAGAGAGAGAGAGAATTTCCCGAATTATGGGTATAGGCATTTATTATGGCCAATTAAATTTTTTTTATATATATATATATATAAGTGTTGATTTTCAATTGTGATGGGTAGACAACATGAGGGTTAAAATTCCTTTATTGGTCGGACTCTACTAGGTGGCGAGATGAACGAGAGCAATTATGATAACCGTTAAGATAATAGAACTATGACTAATAATGCAGCAGCTGCAACCACGATCCAGGTGCCACCACAATCCAAGACAATCTGCGAGGTGATAAAGCACAAGGACTCTGAGGAAAAACTAAGTTAGTAACATGCATCAATTGGACGTGAATACACACAGATGGAGAGAATATCAAACTTCTGTTGAAACGGTGTTCATACCTTAGCTTGAAGTCTATAAAACAGTCACTTTTCCACAAAAGCAACATTCTACCGTGTGTTTTAATCGGGCAAACATGTCTTTCTGTTCTCTGAGTGAGCGTCACATCCCCTGCCAACCAACTTGAAACAATGCTATATAACATAGCCCTCCACCTCCCCCGCCTGCAGCCACACATTCAAAGGTCAGACTCGACAACATGGCCCTTAATGCTCTTCAAAAACACACCGTTTTCTCTCTGTTGGGAAGCTGCTGCAACACCAATAATACGACCAGCACACGCACAGACAGACAATCAAAATGGAAGTTTTATTTTGTCAAGTTCATTGATGTGCCAGATGATGGGCAATGTCTGCTGAGAGATAAATCCTGAGACAGCCAACCAGCACATCAGCTCCTAATTTAATTAATAACTCCTCCGTCTAATTAGCAGGCGACGGGCTGAGAGGAAAAACATCTGCAGTCACCTGAGCTTCTCAACTCCTTCGCAATCCCCAAAAAGATGAAAACGACAAGATTAGTCTCGGGGGGTGATAGCAAGGAATGTGTTAAGAGGTGTGTGTGTGTGTGTGTGTGATCACAGGGTGTCGAGGTGCTGATCAACTGTAAATCCTCGGGGTTTAACATGTGTTTTCCAGCAGCAGGAAAGCAGCCACGGTGTTATCTCCTGGCCCCGAGCATGTACCCTGTCAGAAAAACAAAGATGGCGTTGGGTGTACCTTAGGGATTCGATTGACAAGTTGCGGAGAAACAGCAGCGTGTCGGCGGCGGGGGGGCCTGTCGACGCTCGCCGTCTGGTTGTGTGAGTAATTAAATGTGGTTGAGCTGTGATAATATCTTTAGGTTGTGGAGGGGAAAAAAAAAACATCTGCAAGAGGAAACATCTCTAAAGATGGGGCTACGGTCAAGGGTTAGATTGGGTCAGGGTTCATCTTGAACATCTGCGCCTACTTGCAGATGTTAACAATCCACCTCGTACACCCTCATGTTTCTTCAACGAAAATACACCACGAGACAGAAAGACATGCGGAAACACTAACTAATGAGACTTTACCATATCAGTACCGTCAATTAAAACACAATTTAGAGTCATATGCGTATGCTCATATACTGAACATATGAGGGTTAGGACGTCTCTGATTGGTGGAACTCATTGCCTGCGGCTATAGCGAGGTGCTACTATTGAAGTCTATGATTGTTTATGTACACAGTCTTGTACCTTTTTGTGTTTTTTTTTCACTTTTTAAAATTTGTGGTTGTTGTGCCAGTGGTCAGGAGTCATCTCGTAGCTGGCTGGCTCGGTTCCAGGCTTAAAACCTTTTAATAAATGCATTTTCTAAAAAAATCAATGGAGATATTGAATGGGAAAAATCACTTTCAGAACCTGTTATTCAAAAAGAGGGCAGCCTCTGTCTAGTTGTGTTCTATATACTGACAATTTAGCTTTTCTATATCTTATTCAATTAAAAAAATCTCTTTGAGCATTAGTCCTGCAGCCGAGGCCGCCGTAATGCACGGGCTTAGCAGGGCATTAGCCCAGGGGACTATGAAGAGCCAATCAATTCTGTCCATTACTTAAGCCAGTGATGGCAAGGGTCAAGAATGGTCTCAGCCCACCCAAACAAGTGTTCAGAAAATGAGTTCAGCCAATGGTAAAAAATAGCACAAAAAATGAGTGGCTTTGTTCTTCTTCTGATTGGATGGTTAGCCTAAAGCCCGCCTCCAAAGTTGCACGCTGTGCTGCCCTGTCTACTCATTAGGCTCGTTGGAGATGTACCGCGCCTCACCTGTAAAGTGGATGAGGGCAGCGTTCATGCTGAATAGGAAGCCAAAAAAAAACATCCCGTTAGATCTGATTCCGATTTAATAAAATGCTATCACACCAACCCGTCACTCCGAACGTGTAAAATACGGACGTTTGGACAGAGGCGTCCTTCAGTGTGTGTGTAGAACGTCAGCATCTAGACGGGTTAGCGAGTAGTATGTAAGGGTGATATTCCTCGTAGGGAGGTTGGTTGGTGGGGCGGATGGGTCAAACACAGGACTTTCACCCAGGAGACCGGGGATCGTGTCCCGCGTGTGTCCTTAACCGGCCCGTTGTTGCCGCATGTCACGGAACCGTAAGCCCCCCCACGAGCTTTCCCTTAACCTAACCGCATCAAAAGGGACGCCAATAGTCCCGACCAAGCACGTGTTATATGATGCTAAAGGAGACGACCAAGCGCGTGTTATATGACGCTAAAGGAGACGACCAAGCGCGTGTTATATGATGCTAAAGGAGACGACCAAGCGCGTGTTATATGACGCTAAAGGAGACGACCAAGCGTGTTATATGACACTAAAGGAGACGACCAAGCGTGTTATATGACGCTAAAGGAGACGACCAAGCGTGTTATATGACGCTAAAGGAGACGACCAAGCGCGTGTTATATGACGCTAAAGGAGACGACCAAGCGTGTTATATGACGCTAAAGGAGACGACCAAGCGTGTTATATGACGCTAAAGGAGACGACCAAGCGTGTTATATGACGCTAAAGGAGACGACCAAGCGTGTTATATGACGCTAAAGGAGACGACCAAGCGTGTTATATGACGCTAAAGGAGACGACCAAGCGTGTTATATGACGCTAAAGGACGACCAAGCGTGTTATATGACGCTAAAGGAGACGACCAAGCGCGTGTTATATGACGCTAAAGGAGACGACCAAGCGCGTGTTATATGACGCTAAAGGAGACGACCAAGCGCGTGTTATATGACGCTAAAGGAGACGACCAAGCGGGTTATATGACGCTAAAGGAGACGACCAAGCGGGTTATATGACGCTAAAGGAGACGACCAAGCGTGTTATATGACGCTAAAGGAGACGACCAAGCGTGTTATATGACGCTAAAGGAGACGACCAAGCGTGTTATATGACGCTAAAGGAGACGACCAAGCGTGTTATATGACGCTAAAGGAGACGACCAAGCGTGTTATATGACGCTAAAGGAGACGACCAAGCGCGTGTTATATGACGCTAAAGGAGACGACCAAGCGCGTGTTATATGACGCTAAAGGAGACGACCAAGCGCGTGTTATATGACGCTAAAGGAGACGACCAAGCGCGTGTTATATGACGCTAAAGGAGACGACCAGCGCGTGTTATATGACGCTAAAGGAGACGACCAAGCGGGTTATATGACGCTAAAGGAGACGACCAAGCGTGTTATATGACGCTAAAGGAGACGACCAAGCGTGTTATATGACGCTAAAGGAGACGACCAAGCGTGTTATATGACGCTAAAGGAGACGACCAAGCGCGTGTTATATGACGCTAAAGGAGACGACCAGCGCGTGTTATATGACGCTAAAGGAGACGACCAAGCGCGTGTTATATGACGCTAAAGGAGACGACCAAGCGTGTTATATGACGCTAAAGGAGACGACCAAGCGCGTGTTATATGACGCTAAAGGAGACGACCAAGCGCGTGTTATATGACGCTAAAGGAGACGACCAAGCGCGTGTTATATGACGCTAAAGGAGACAACCAAGCGCGTGTTATATGACGCTAAAGGAGACGACCAAGCGTGTTATATGACGCTAAAGGAGACGACCAAGCGTGTTATATGACGCTAAAGGAGACGACCAAGCGTGTTATATGACGCTAAAGGAGACGACCAAGCGTGTTATATGACGCTAAAGGAGACGACCAAGGCACCTGACCAAGCATCCGTATTTCACAAGACGGGCGTGAGAATGTGTTGTCCTCATCCACCTGGCAGGACCTCTTCAATGCACATATATTTTCAAGGAAGGAAGCAGCAGATAGAGCGGAGTTAAAGAGTAAGGGAGAGGAAAATCCTTCACAACAACAAGAGAAGAAAAAAAAACGATCCACTTTTTAAAACCACTGAGATTAACCGAGCATCTGGACTGACTCTGCTGTGATAAAAACCCTCTGATGGCGAGGGGGGGGGGGAGGCTGGTGAACAAACAGATAAATCAGAGCGAGCAGGAGACGGTGAAGTGCCCACCACTCACCACTCCTCCGTCAAGTTGCTTGATGTGGCCTGAAGCGTAAAACAGACCCCAGTGACTCGCTGTTATGGAGACGGTAGTGAAACTAGCGCTGGTTCGCTTTACAAGCTCCTGCTTCAAAAGAAATCTCTCCCTCTGCCCTCCTCTCTCTGCCTCTCTCCATTTCTCCATATACATGTGAGCTAAGTGTGCAGGTGAAGTGGGAATCGCTTGAAAGGAAGCAGGTGACTGTGGAGCGGGAGACGAATGTGTGCAGACTCTAGTGGCTGCTGCTGTAGATGATCACCATTATGGTTCTTCTCAGTTCGGATGCGTGGACTCTGTTGCTCCTGGTCTGCAGACCCGAAGCTAGCAGGGAACGGGGAAGCTAAAAGGACGGTTAAATCATGGGGGGGAGTGGGGGAAACAACACATTCTCACGGCCATTGTGTGAATAAGCGACGCTTGGTCTCTCTGTCCGGAGGATAATCAGTTGAGAGTGTGTGTGTGTGTGTGTGTGTGTGTCTTTGAGTAAGCCCGTTGTTGTATTGGTCTATAGTTGTGGTACATTTAAAGGAAGTTAGCTAGTTTTCTGTTTCTGTTGCTTGTGTTATTCACCTGTTACCTAGGTTACACCTGGCTGTTGATTCGATATAATGATGATTGTTGAACGTCCTTACTCACGTTTGTATTTTAGGAGGATTATTTACATGCTACAGTTAGGCTACACTGCATTAACCCTCATGTTGTCCTCATGTTGTCCTCGGGTCAAATTGACCCATTTTCGTATATTAATGTTCTTTTTAATTCCCCAAAATAACATGATTGATTCCACACAACGCTCTTTGCCAAGTACAAATCTCTACTTTCATTAATTTTGGGGCGTCTTATTCAATTTTATAGCATTTGAAACCAAATTGAAGTGTTTTTAAAATAGTATTGGGTAAATGTTGACATATTCCAGTCTGTGATTATCATCAACATCCATTCCTTTAATTTCAATAATTCCTAATTTCTGCTTTTCTAACTCAAACATTAGGTATAATTTCCTATTAATGAGGTTATAGAGATATAGAAAGTTTTTACAAACCGAAAACACAAGGGTTAAAATATAGGTAATGGCATAGAAAGAGCCTGATTTCCATGTCCACTGAAGTTTCAATTACAAGGCTACTTTTATTTTTATACTTTAAGTAAATTTCCAATCCTGCACTTTGTTACTTTTACTTCAGTAAAGAAGTTAAATCAGTACTTCTACTTTTACCAGAGTATTTTTTAACACAAGTATCTGTACTTCTACTTAAGTACAGGAAGTGAGTACTGTTGCCATCTCTGTTCATTAACATAAATGGAGCAGTTCAGATAAAGTTTTCATTATTTTTATCCAGGACTGTCTCCCGCAGGGAGTGAGTCTCGTCATCGGTGAAATGATCCGCGTCATGTTCATGTTATGTGTACGCTCCTTGCTGCTCTCCTGTAGCTGCTGCTGTCAATAACCCTCCAGCATGACAAACAAATCGCCTCCCGGGGACAAACAGCGATGGACGTTTTTTGGCCGGCCGCAGTCATCAGTTCTGCTTCGCTGTCCTGAACAAAATCACGGCGGCCCCAAGTGCCAACACAGGCTGGAGAAAAACATTCTACGGGCCGCTGCGTCCAACATGTCAGCCCTTTCCGCCAGCGGCGCCTGTCAATCACATGCACAGGAAGTGGAAAATCTGTTGTTTTTTTTGGGCCCTGGTGACTCTCAAGAGTGCTTCATGAGCTTTAGAGAGATGTTACAGAGAGTGGCGAGGGCGCTCCGGTCTGCAGGCAGGCCGACAGACTGCTGAGGTGGCGGGGGGGGGAAGGAGGCCAGCTGAGAAGAAACGCTAGAAGAACACGACTCTGCCGCCACCGTTGCCGCCTGAATCCGCTGAGCAAGCAGTTCAAGGCTTTGAAAGTAACGTTGATAAAGGAGGCTGAGCCCCCTCCTGCACTCCCGGCACAAAGCCCTGTGTGCTAAATCACAGTGGGGCAGGCTCACTCGTCATCAGACTGAATGGGTGCAGCGGCCTATATGTTAAAAATACAGAGAGAGAGAGAGAGAGAGAGAGAGCTGCAGTCGGGCCACAAGGGCCACCAAAACACCTGCTGACTGAATGAGACAAGGTCTTCATCCTCCGAATCTAACAACACCTCTGAGAACTGGGTGAAATCTGGGTGATATCTGGGAATCATGACCAGAAATGACTGCACACATGACGAGTCCAATAAATTTAGATTAAATGCAGCTTTATTCAATTATTGAACAAGAAAGATAACCATGGGTACACACACACACACACACACACAAAAGGTCCTTGCCTTTGCAGTTTCTACATATCAGGTAAGACTCAATTTCTCGATTTCTGGCTAAAAACATCTCTAGAAAGTGCCAATTAAGGTTTTTCTTTCATAAGTCCTGGGGGTGCATAGCCTATCCCCGGATCTCCCTTGGGAGTGCCCCCACATAACAAATCCCAATTTATCCCCTGATTATAGGTACTTGTCCTACAATATAATTTTTTTTCTTTCTACCACTTATCCATATTCAATATGTAGCACTTTAAAATTTGTTAAAGTATAAAGTGCATAACATGAAATGTATTATTATTTTTCAACGTGCGGAAATTCCAGCCTCGAGCATTATTTTTGCCACTTCTCAATAATTTCTATGGAAGCAACTGTGCAATGCATTCTGGTAGCGTCGCGAGGAGAGACAGGGCGTTGGGTTGCCCCATCCTCATTTGCATATAGTTAAATCCTGCCAGATAGCTCAGTTGGTAGAGCGGCCGTCCATGTATAGAGGTATACTCCTCGACGCAGCGGGCCCGGTTAAATCCTGCTATTTTATGCAAATGAGGAGCGGCCGGCACGGCTCGACGCCTCTTCACAGCTGACCTCTGTCGATGTGAAATGAAGATAGATTTTGCAACTGCTTGTTTTGGTAGATTTCGGTAAACTTTGTTCGTAAATACGAGTATTCCACCTTTATGGTTGGTTTTGAAATCCGGCAGCAGACAGACCCATGTGACGCGTTTGTCCAATCAGCTGCATCCATCGTGGTTGTAGGAGGGTGCAGACGGTTTTCTTTGCTTGCCAGCTGTTCAGTGAAGAGAAACTGGAGGCGAGCCCACTAGTGTGCAATGCTGGGATGCGGGACGTGTACATGGACACGTACTCTTAGTGTACCACTAAGAAACCAGGCACTTCGGAATTAACTTGTTTCTTCCCATACTGGCTTTAACATCTTGAAGTCATAACTACTCTTAAATACAACTGAAAATCCATGCTGTGCACGGTGCAGAGGAGTACACAACATTTTGGCTTAATTAGCTTTTTGGAGAAAAGGGCTGTGTACAAAAGGCTTTTATACAGATCAGAATGACTCAGGAATGTTTCATTGGGTGCTTTCTGGCAGTTTTTCAGCCAACCAGGCAGTTTCGTGTGTCGGCTGCAGAGACACAAGCAGTGTAAGCCACACACCGGAGACGAATAAAAAGTGTCCACAATGAGGTTAGCTATGCCAGAAGTTAAGAAAAAAAATTTAATTAAACATTTTTACTGTACAAAGGGTCAAGGGAGTAACAGGCGTTGTTGTTAGATCTCACATATCAACACCCCGTACGCTGAATGATTTGAGCTTCACCTATTTCTCAGCTCAACAGTCAGCAAAGTCACTAAAATACTTAATAAAGTTAAATGGACATGTTTTTCAGAGGAATTAAAATGACATGAGCTGCTGAGAGACAGATTTTATGTATACAGTATATTTAAAAATAAATCCTTTTTATTTAAACTGTATCATAAATACTTCATTCCATTAAAAATATCAATAACTTTATTTTTTAAGTAAATGCAATGCAGTTACCCATGCAAAAACAGGACTGAAAGATCATTTATCTTCCATTACTGAGCAGATTCTATTACCATAAGTAGTTGCCATTTAGCATTTTGGTCATAGACTGTTTACAGTCAAACTTCCTGACTTAAACTTCTAACCCAAAATTCAAGTCTTACACACTCTGAAAATCAATAAAGGTCAGTGGAAACATTTACTGGAAATAAATGGGTTCATTTCTCCTACAACGACCGGCAAAAACATGTAAAAAAAGGGGGGGGGGTCAGGGTTTCGAGTCTGACCTGAGTGTCCTTTATGTAGCTTGGGTGTTGAATAGAGAGGGGACCAAAGAAATGCTCAATGTACGTGGAGATATTGTAGACTATGGGTCTGCTAGGGGGAACTTCACAGGGAATGGTCCAGGTGTGGGGTTCTTTGTGAATTTTTGGTAGGAGATAGAAATATTTGGGGCATGGGTGTTCGGATCCGAAGAGATGATCTCTCTGTTTGGGAGTGATATTTTTCTTGCTCGAAAGGAGCCAGTTGAGGTGGTTCGGGCATCTGGTAAGGATGCCTCCAGGGCGCCTCCCTAGGGAGGTGTTCCAGGCACGTCTAGCTGGGAGGAGGCCTTGGGTAAGACCCAGGACTAGGTGGAGGGATTATATCTCCAACCTGGCCTGGGAACGCCTCGGGATCCCCCAGTCGGAGCTGGTTGATGTGGCTCGGGAAAGGGAAGTTTGGGGTCCCCTACTGGAGCTGCTGCCCCCGAGACCCGATACCGGATAAGTGGATGAAAATGGATGGATGGATTTTTCTTGCTATAGAGTGATTGGATGATGTCCCTCAGTTTTGCCTGGGTTTGCAGTTGGAGACCTGATTGTATGGGTTGGTAGTGCTTGGTGTTGGATAGTTGCCTGTTGGCTTCAGTGAGATACTGATTTCTGTCCATGATCACAATTTTGGATCCCTTGTCGGCCGGTCCAATAATAATGTTTGGGTTATGACGGAGTAGTGACAGGGCCCTACGCTCATCGCCAGACAAATTGTCTGGGGCCTCTGGCGGTGGTCGATATGAGCGGAGGGTCTGTTTGTTGTTCTGGATGAGTCTTTTAACTGCAGGGTCAAGTTGGTGATGGAGTGGTTCCCAGTTGGATGGCTGAGTGAATGGATGAGACGGGTGTGGTTGGGCATGGGAGTGAAAGTGACTTTCGATTAGTTTGATGCGTCTGTGGTATTAATAGAGATCCCTGTGAAGGTCCTGCCAGTCCAAACGGGATGGTCGTGGAATGAAGGAGAGTTCCATCTCCAAAAGCGAGAGCTGTATGGGTGATGGGGTGAAAAGTTTGGACAGGTTAGGAAGGTTTGACGAGGAGGTCCAGTCCAGATCCCGACAAGTGGTGGCGCCAGGTAGGGAGTCAGATGTGTTGCTTTTGTGATCGATGACATCGGCCGGGATCAGGTTTAGGGAAATCTATAAATTTAGTTGTTGACACCAATAGTCAAAGATTGTCTGTGCTGTATCAGTTGTCCAATGAATGTTGTCAGATTGTGTGATGAATGTATTGTGTGGTATTTCTGATAGGAAAGTGTGTGGCTATGGTGTTGTTGATGAGTGTGAGATTATTCTGCTGTGTGTGGGTGAGACACACTGGGAAGGTATCTGTGGCCTGCTTATAAAGGAGTTTTAATTGTTTGCGCGAGGTTTGTCTGGGGTCTTCATCTTTGTTGTTGGTTCCGATGGAGAGGACTACTATTTGGGGATTTATTATTAGTCCTTTATTTAACCAGGAAGTCCCATTGAGATTCAGAATCTCTTTTTTAACAAACCCCCACAGTTGGTCGGACTTATTCGGAAGAGAAAATGAAAGCATACCATAAATTATAACATATCTGTCTGTTATAAAAATCTGTTACAGTTTACATACTGAATTCCTGGTTCGACCTACTGTACTTAGTTGTACCTACATGCACACAATTTTTCATAGAAACAATGGCCAAAACAATAACAATTAGACTCAAATTGTAGCCGTAATTAGTAATTAGATAGATAGATAGATAGATAGATAGATAGATAGATAGATAGATAGATAGATAGATAGATAGATAGATAGATAGATAGATAGATTGATTGATTGATTGATTGATTGATTGATTGATTGATTTTCCGGGCTAATGTGGAGGTCAGCGGTCAGACCACAGCTCCCCGAGAGCCAGTGACACATCACAACTCTGGGCCGCTGCCCCACTTACCTCCCAGAGACATGATTCATCAAGTAAATGTTTGTTGTGGACTTTCTGCTGAGCGGGCAGAACATGATGTAGGTACAGAGAAACAGCAGCCGGCACCGACAGGTATTAATGACGTCAGGTAGGGGCAGGAGGGTCCATACTTTATCAGACGCCCCACAGGGGCAAAGTCATAATCGGTCAACTCTGCCTGGACGTATTGGATTTGACTGATTCCAACTCAAGCTGAATTAAAGGGTAACTTTTTTTCAACCTGGAGCCTATTTTCCTAAGTTTTTATGTCTAAGTGACTGATGGATAGTGAGCCAGTGTCTTTATTTTCTGAGCCCACTAGATGGCGCTCTTGGTTTTAACCCTTGTTTTGTCTTCCCGTCAACCATGAATAAAACACATTTTGGTCACTTTTTTTTCGACATTATTATCGCTTTTTCCAACATTTTTGTCACTTTTTCAATGTTTTGGGTGCTTTTTTACTATCGGTCCAATCAGAGTTTTCTGTTGCACGACTAAGTTCCTTCCATTTCGCAGCAGCATCCCTGCATCGTCCGGCGCTTAGCACCGCCCAAGACAATTGGGATTGGTTTAATGAAAAGAAACCAGAGCACACTTCCATCCCCGAATGTTGCGTGTACTAGCCAGACCTTTCTTTGCAGGGCTGTGGGGGAAGGTCTTGGCAATGCAAGACTAACCTGTCATAAATCCAAGATGTCTGTCATGCCTCTGTAATATCACCCGATCCGATTTCACATTATATCAACTATCACAAGAACAGCAATGATGAGCAAAATAACAAAAGACATTTCAACTCATAATAAGCATACTTCTAAATGAAATAAGGCAAATCTGCAAAATGGGCAAAGTGGCTCCAACAAGCAGTTTAAAATGTTGCTTTTAACCCAAACCAGTGCAGCCATGTCAACGTCTCAAGCCTCTGAAATGAGGAAACGAAACGAGCCCAAGCAAAAAAGAATCTTTAAAAGATATATATATATGACATAAAAAAGGGGTTTGCATAGTAGTGGAGGAGAGGTGGGGGGCGCCCAGCGGGGGTAAACACGCCTTTGGGTGTGGGTCCACGTCGAGAGACACAACCTGACCTTTACAACAGCGCTTGATGAACGTCACCAGCTGAGAGTTTGCCCTTTTCCCACCTGTATCCGAAACCCTGCTGAAAATAATCATTTCCTTTCCTCTTGCTCTCTCTGTGCATCATAGACTGCACTGTGCATCCACTCTGCTGCTGAGCCATTAGTGTAATGAAAGAAAGAATCATTCAGAGCCAGTTATGCTGACTATACATCAAGAAACATTTACACACACACACTCACATTTATCAACAATCCGTTTCAAGTCATTTTTCTTCAGTTTGAGAGGTGAACGCAGCAGAATTACACCCACACCCGGCAGGGCCGCAGCCACGGTTTACGAATTAGCCAGGTCCAGGATTGTTTCTTTGAATGCAGCATATTTTACTTTCTGCATTTCTAGTCAAGCAAACTCATACCAAAAGGACAACTACACACACACAAGCCAAGCTAATATACTACACACAAACTTATTGTCATTTATTAACGCTATAGTGTGTAGTTTCTGTCTCCCCGGTGAGGAATTCAAAGTAATGACAACAAAACTGTCGGCGCATCCACATGACACAAGCCTTCTGTGATCGCCCACCCCCACCCCCACCCCCACTCCAATATGCTACACGTCAAAAGGAAATAATGTACCTTAACTACATGTATTTGACAGTTACTGTAGCTATTTTTACATAAAAAACATTTGCATGTAACTTTTTTTAAAGATATATCTCATATCTGTACTGTTCTGTCCTCATCCTTTACATCGTGAGGTCCATCGGGAGATAGATAGATAGATAGATAGATAGATAGATAGATAGATAGATAGATAGATAGATAGATAGATAGATAGATAGATAGATAGATAGATAGATAGATCCCAATAAAATTGGAAATTACAGTGTTACAGCAGCAAAATCAGTCACACTGCACAGAATATATACGTGCTATACAAAGACGCATAGCACGTAAGTTCAATTTTATTCCCAAACATCTATCAGGTATATACAGCTTTCAGACATTTTCCATACAGCATACCCCTGTAAAGCATTGATGTGAATAAGGAGGCCAAGCTGCATTGCTCCAACACAATAGCATAACATTACAGTTAACTTTCCAAGAAGACAGTTAAGGTTATTATATCTATCTTGCTATTCATTACTGTGTGTGTGTGTGTGTGTGTGTGTGTGTGTGTGTGTGTGTGTGTGTGTGTGTGTGTCGCTTTTCTAAACCAAAAATATGACAATGTAGGCTACATCCTTTTACAATGGGAACTTTGTATGGCCTAATTCATTTTTGTATGAATGATGCATTATGAGTAGACTTAAAGCTTATAATACCAATAGTGTACTGTCTTTCTGTTCCACAGGAACACATAGGCGTACTCACAAAGCAATAGTTTCAGAATGTGAAGAGCAAGTTTTAATGACGTGTGCAACACGCCAGAACACCAATGATTGGCAGGCTGTACCTGTAGAGGTTTGTGTGGCAATTTGTATTTGGAGGTTGAAGTATAGGTCTATATTGCATCGCTTTGGTATATATCACCCAAGAGGTTGTGACGGCTATCAACGTAGTAATGAAGCCTCAGTACCTTAAGCATCCTTCAGCCGCAGAGATCCGAGATCAATGGAGATTTCCACAAGTAGCAGGTGCGATAGATGGAACCCATATAAAGAGTCATGCTCCATCTGACAATTCAGCCTGTTACTAAAATAGAAAGGGATACTATTGCATTATGTTGCAGGGTGTGGTGGACCATAGGATGAGGTTTTGGGATATATAAATGTAGGGCGACCAGGCAATGTACACAATGCATGTGTTTTCTCCCTCTCTTCCCTGTGTGAACTTGGCAGCAGAGACACTCTTTTACCACAGTGGACTGAAACATTTGAGGGGGTTAATGTGTCTCTTATTCTTTTGGGAGATTCAGCCTATATTGCTAACTTGGCTTATGAAACCTTACCCAGAGGGTGGAGCGTGCCTTCTGAAAGAAAATGATGCCCACATTACTTTTGTTAGCCACATAGTGTCTGCTTGCTGTGTGTTGCATAACTACTGTTGGAACATAATGAGGAATTCAAGGGAGATTGAAGAAGAAGCTGAGGGACATCAGGAACAGATGTATGCACAACACCACCAACAGCAGCACCATGCCATTAGAAATGCACTGTGTAGCTACTTCTCTGCAATGACCAAAGCCTTCCAATACTGCATGTTGAATACTGTTACTGGTGTAAGGAGGGCAGTTATGACCCTTGTAGATTTCTTTTAGGAGATCTATCAATATCTATTTAGTCCTTTCAAAATGCAGGGAGTGGAAAAACTTTAGCTTTTAAGTTAATTAATAATACAAATTAATTTAATAAGATAAAATACAATTTAAAAAATAACGAAATTATAAAATAAATATAAATTAAATTTAAAAATATAAATTAAATAAAACAATCTTTATACTGTATGTATTTAAAATCAAATAATTAATTTAATTTAATTTTGCTTTCAATGTTTATCTCTTTAAACATTCCCAAATTACTATTTGTTATCCTTTCAGGAAAAAAACATGTCTGTACATTTCTACTGCGTTTTTTTTTTTTTATTTCCAAAACAATGTACAAATAAATACAAAATTTACCAAACGTGTTTTATTTCTCTTTAACAAAAAGTGTTTCTTTTAAGGATAAAGTGTAATAACATATGCTTTCTTCTTCAACTAACAAAAATATAAGTACTTGAGATCAAAACCTGGAGGTAGCATGTTTGGAAATATAAACACACACACACACACACACACACACACACCGAGAAATTAGATCTACTGAACAAATCAGTCTGCAACATTCCTGATTCAACTCAAACACACAACAACGTCTGCATAGCATTACAAATAATGCCTGTGCTGCACAGGCTGTAAGAGTATAAAATGGAGGACGGGCTGGGATGGAGGTAGTGACTGGTGCTGATGTGGAGGGATTACAGGCGGCCGGGCAGCAGGCTGATGGCTGCTGATGCGGCTGTGGCATGGACCAAGCGCTTGGGGTCGGTGTTGGTGGGGCTGTTGCGATAAAGGGTGGTGTTGTGGAGGAATGAGGTAGACCAGGATGAAGAGCACTTATAAGGGTGCCTATGAGCTGCATGAACAGCTGGTTATTGGCGTGTTGCTGTGCCTGCATAGCCTGAAATCTTCTTTCCTCTGCTTCCTGTTGTGCCTGCAATATTCTTCGAAAGGCAGTGGCCTCGTGGGCCAACTGGTTCTGCTCAGTGTCCTGAATGTCCGCCAACATCTTCCTATTTTCAGCCATGTATGACCAGAATTCTTCATCAATTCCACCTGATTTTGCTTTTCTTTTGGCTCCTGGTATGGGCAGTTTTACCCTCTCTCCCTCGCTCTCTCTCTCTCTCTCTCTCCTTCTCTCGAATGCAATTGTTGCTCCGAAACAAGGGCTCAAACAAACTCTAGTTCGATTCAACCAAACTAAAGGCTGTTGGTGTGAAAACTCCCTAAAACATTGCCCCCCCTTAAGTGTTGTGTTTTCCCCTTAGCCCTCATGTTGTCCTCGGGGTCAAATTTGACCCATTTTTTTAATCACAAAAAATGGGCCTTCAAAATAAGCACTGAAAATGTCAACATAAAAAACATCAAATAAAGCATCCACAACATTGAAAAAGTGCCAAAAATGTCAGAAAATACTATTTAATATTGTGTCATGGTTAAACATTCACACAAGGGTTAACTTCTTCCCAGGACATGAACTCTGCTCCTTGGCTGAAAAGGAGCCAAACATCCACCCTGACCTCCTCCCTACGTGGATCTTCCCGCTCTTATTCAGCGGTAGTTAATGTGGTGCAATGGAGCAGCAATAAATACGTGGAATGCATACAGATTACAATGCTTTATTTTCATAGCGCTATACCAAAGGTTCATGAGAGCATCCTGAACCATCGACAAGGCTGAGGAAGATCCAGCAGTTACAGTATCTCTTCCTCTGACTCTGAACATTTACTGGGAGCACCTTTTATCACATTAAAGAGACTGTTTTATGAACTGCAGCTCGTGTAGGCTTTTTTCTCCACATTGGAGAGTTGCTGACCACACCTTTACAGTATTTGAAGTGTCTTTTTTTTATTTTATTTCCTGTGGCGTCCTGCATCATCCCCTCCCACATCTCTGCTTGTCAAACACACCATGATCTGTTTCTAGCTGCTAGGTTACACAAATCCCTGCTGGCATCTTCACACCTCGGCATCCGACCAGGTTCAATCTTCCTGAACACACACACACACACACACACACACACACAAACACCTCCTCCCAATTGAAACCCAGCTGCCACGCATCAGTGATGGGCAGGTCAGCCGCGGCAACCGCAATGAAGGACAACATCATTAAGCTTGATATCAGCGGCAGCGAAAGCAAACAGCCTGTCCACTGTCATCAGGTTGATGCATTGGCACTCGCCGCCAAGAGGACGTTTTAATTGTGTCCAAACACGCACACACACGCTGACATGCAAACAAACACACACACACACTCACCTCTCAGGACCCCTGTGTGTGTGTGTGTGACGCTGCGGTCGGGTATTTGCAGAATAAACCTGTGCAATTTGTGTGAGGCTGCTGCGGTTCTATTGAGCGCTTGGTCACACACAATACATGTTGTGTAAGATCAATTGTGCGGTAACCTTGTTCGGATGAACTTTCCCATGGTGCATTTGGTGGGCTTGGTTGAGTGTAGCCAAAGGATGTTATGCTAAATGACAGATGAGAGTAAATCAAAAAGTTCTGGGTGTGAAAGCAGGGCTGAAGGTAATTCGAGTGTTAATATACTATCAGTAATTACTCATGTTTTCGGATGTGTCCTTTTGTCTGTGACGTGTCAGAAATGACAAATGTCGCTCTTTCAGGAAGACCTAACTTTTAATCAGTGAACTCCTAAATCAATTCAGCTGTTATCCTAATAAATGTACTTTTTTTCTGTGTATAACTGTTGCATATCTGCAACTAGTCTCTCCTGACTTAAATATATCTCAGCGTGAATTCTTTCAGGAAGACCTAATTTTATCAATACTCTCTTCTTAAATGGAATCAGCTGTTGGAGGCGTTCACCGTCCTGCTAAACCAAGGGCCAATCACAACCCTGCTTTAAAAATCTGTTTCTGTCTTTATAAGATAAAAAAAAAAAAACTGATTTGTTTGTGAATAATAATTTAAAAAAGTAGATAATCAATACAGAACGTGTATGAAATCCATGTTCAAAACAGTTATCCATTCTGTCATTGTGTTGCTAAAATAAGGTATTCTCCCTTTTGCTGGGGAGCCCCTGGAACCCCCTCAAGGACCCCTGGGGGTCTCCCGGGCCCACTTTGAAAACCACTGCTTAATGACTTGGTTTTAGTGCAAGCATTTAACCCAAAAACTAAATACGAGGAATAAAATGCAATTTGATAAAACACTAACTCTCACCGTGGACCAGTGAGTAAAACAGTTCAGCATTTTGTTTGTTTCAATGGATAATTCTTATTTTCTCCCCACGTTCACATCTACATATCAGACTGAAACAACAGCAGACCTCCGTCTCTGACAATGATCCATTATTACACGGAATAAAACAAGAGCACGGCGTTAGAAATAAGCATACTATCAGCAGTGTTTGTGAAGATTGCATGGCTTTATGTAAAAATTGTGCCATTACTTCTCCTGCATTCTTCAAAAACAAAAGGATAAATATGTCCATTTTCCCAACTTCAGTCCCATTTCATGCTGTTCTCTTGCTTTTCATTTCACGCTCCACTTCAGCCTATTTATAGATGAGACGGAGGAGGGAGGCAGGAGGCCATTACTGACAGGAAGTAACCTGCGTGTGTGTGTGTGTGTGTGTGTGTGTGTGTCATACATTCTGCATTGGGTAATGTGGTAGGCAGTTTCCCATAACAAAAATCTAATTCCAGCATGATTTTACTGAAAGTCTACGTATATTTGAATGTTAAAGAAACACAAAATGTTCTCCTTTGTCTTCTTCCTCAGTGAGATTTCACCTTTGGCTTCAACAGAGTCCCTTTAGCCGCCATGTTTCTGGTGGCTAGATCCAGGCTGGCCTTCATGGTTACCATAGCGGCCATACCTCACCCTGCCTGGAAATTTCCTACTTTTCTTGTTTCCACCCCTTACGACTTGCCTCCACAGCGCTGCAGAGAAAGGTCTGGTTGGTTTGAGGAAAAACGTGCTCTGGTTTATGGGCATTTCTTTAAACCAATCCCAATGGTCTTGGGTGGTGCTAACCACCAGATGGATTCATGGTGCCTCGGCAAAACAGCCTCTGGATGGAACTTGTTTTGGTGGAACATGTGTACGTTCAAAAGTTGTTTTAGTTGTGCAACAGAAAACTCTGAATGGACAGATAGTCTAGCTAGCTGTCTGGATTTACCCTGCAGAGATCTGAGGACCAGGTAACCATACTCCTCATGCATCCATCAGAGTTAAGAAGGCCAACCGGTGAAATTTTGTGCGGCACCGGGGCAATCCTAGAAGTGGAACGTCTGGGATATAGACTAACCTCCCTCTAGCACAACCAGACAGGCTTTAACCTGAAACCCACAAGGTAAAAGAAAGCCAGGAAGACCCGGGAACAGCTGGAGAAGAAGGTCTGTGGAGGCAGAAGCAATATTATCCTGGAAGGAAACCGAGAAGACCGCCCAAAACCGAACTAGCTGGAGAAAGTTCTCAAAGGACCTATGCTCCCCAAAGAGCAAAATGGGTTAAAGGAAGTGTTGAGCTTGGTTCAGCATTAAGACTGAAAGCAAGGTGGAAACTAGTCTAATACACCTCCAAACACTTTGAAAGCACTCTGATTTAAATGTTGTATTATTAGTTCATGGCTTGTTCACACTGAGTATTGAACATGTACACTCGCCAAGAGGGAGCGACAAAGAAACCTTTATTGGATTCACATGTTAAAGTCTTCACAGCCTGTGAGTCTATGTGTGGATTTCTTATAAGCATTGTACGCACTATAGATGGAGTTTATGGATGTGATTGACGGTAGTAAGGAGGACTGAACTCAGAACTCAGAACTCATCCCTTTTATTGCTTCTGATATATATTTTTTGATTCCTTGATTGCTTTTTGTGTTGATTTATTTCCATTGTTTTCTTTCTTGGTTTCTATTTGGACGTATGAAACCACAACTGTGAACGTCATTTCTCATGTTTAAGTTCAATTACAAAGTACAAGTGCTCTATCCGACTTCATTATAAGCTTTGGGATTCCCTGTTTGATTTGCTCTGATCGAGGTCTAGTGATAGACAGGTTGGCTTTATCAAAGCATAGATCTACTTGAGTATTTTCTTCATGTTTGATTTTTTTTTGGCCTCACATCTCAGCATTGGGTTGTCCAGTCATCTGTGGGAGGCTCAGAGGAGTGAGGCTGGCTGTTTGACGGAGACTCCGTAATACAGAAGGATATGTTTTGTTCTTTCGTGATATCTCCTGATCAAGCTGATGTTATTATGTCCACGTCTTTAAATGTTAACCGAATGAACGGTCAACCGTTTGGCGAGGCTTTTGGGCCGACTGAAGAAGGATAAAGGAACGGGCTGGCCGAAGCTGATGACAAGCCAAGGAACGCCATGTAGGCCTCGCACCTTTAACGTTTAACCATCATGTTGTCCTCGGGTCAGATTGACCCGTTTTCCTATATCAATGTTCTTTTTAATTCCCCAAAATAACATGATTGATTCCACACAACGCTCTTTGCCAAGTACAAATCTCTACTTTCATTAATTTTGGGGCGTCTTATTCAATTTTATAGCATTTGAAACCAAATTGAAGTGTTTTTGAAATAGTATTGAGAGTAAAAGTTGACATATTCCAGTCTGTGATTATCATCAACATCCATTCCTTTAATTTTAGTCTCAATAATTCCTAATTTCTGCTTTTATAACTCAGACATTAGGTATAATTTCCTATAAATGAAGTTTATTGACCATAAATTCCAAAATAACTGTAAAGTTATTAAGTTAATGTTATGTAGTGTTAAACGTCAAAAAAAGTGACAAACATTGAGAAAAAAAAGGGACACAAATTTTAGAAAAAGTTAAAAACAACTGAGAAGTACATGACCTTATTTATCATCATTTTAATTATATATGTATGCATGAATGTACTGTATGTATATTTTTTTAATTACATTTTTTACATGTTCAAAATAAACTACTACTATATTATATGTGCAAGCAAAACCTAACTTAGACAAAACCGAGTGAGCCAGTTTCCAGGGTGGGTCATGCCGTGACATGTAAATGGGTATTTATATTTTCTAGCCTTAAGACTACTCAAAGAACCATTCTCCATTCACACACTGTGGCCGAGGCTGCCACCTGCTCATCAGATGAACTCTCACACACATTTACACTCTGATACGCATGCACATCAGGGGCAACTCAGGGTCAGTGTCTTGCCCTTCGACATGGGACTGCAGGGACAGGGATCGAACCACCAACCTTCCGACTGGCAGACAACCGCTCTTGCCCAAAAACACTTCGACATGGGACTGCAGGGCCAGGGATTGAACCGCTCTATCACGGAGCCACAGCCGCCCCATGTGTCAGTCCTCTCAGAAAGATGCTTGAGATCCTGAAAGCCGTTTTTCTGGGCTTTAGCCACTGTGTCATACCTACGTCATAGCAGCTTCATTGGTTAATTGGTTCATTGCTAGTGATGCCCTGTGATCCGGCTACAGGCTCCTTCCACCGTCACACCCAGACTCTTACCCTCCAGGATCAGATCTCTGAGGCCAATCCTAGCTTTAGGTGTCAAAGGTCAGCCATGCCAAAGCAGATGGAGATAA
Source organism: Percina caprodes (assembly GCA_013375575.1). NCBI lineage: Eukaryota > Metazoa > Chordata > Actinopteri > Perciformes > Percidae > Percina > Percina caprodes. Next base: position 517,526 of record JABXJD010000027.1, read on the forward strand.
GACCGTCAAATATCATTAATAGTTACAACTAGTACCCATACCTTGGAGGCCGGGGCATTGATCCTTTTATATTTCCTCTGATATTTGCTGTCGACTTTGACTCTGGAGGGGTTTTTTTCCTATTAAATTAAAGCTGGCTAATGGTGTAGGTTGGGGGATTTATTTCCTCTCAGTTTAAAACCCACCACACTTACTTCCTATTACACTTACAAATATTGAGCTCATGAATAATTTAACCTCCCGCCCACATCCAAAATGCTGCAATCCACTTCATTATTTATTTTAACGGCACTTCAATAATTTATGCCCGTCTGTATGAGAGCCATCAGAACAGACTGCTGCTCACTTAATTATCAGGGCTGCCAGCTCGCTGAAGTTCTCTGGTATTAAACAGAGTATTAGGCAGGATTAGACCCTATATACACACACACACACACACACACACACACATACATATTATTCATTGCTTTCTAATGAGGAAAGAGTTAGCCGAGCTAGCACGCAGACTCTCCTCTGTGATTATTTAAAGTGAGAGCAGATGCGAGTACCGTCACGCAACATCTCAGATATCAGGGCGGGATTGGATGGGATGACCAACGCACACGCTCAGATCGATACTAGATCAAGCTGTTATGTCCACTTAGGGCTGATATAATAGAAATAATGGATTCCAGTAGGAGAGCGCTCTGATTTGCTCAGATTCCGGGGTGATTTATGGCCACTGCTACTTTAAATGGGCCGCTTAAAAAAATGAGACTTTTCATAATAAATACTTTCCAGAGTGCTGCAGATCAATTGTGCCCGGAGAATGATGAAGACAGATGGTTTTTCGGTTTATGGCTGACTCGTCGCCGCAGACTTATGTACTTTACCATCACTGCTGCCTGGAAAAGAGGCCCTTTATGCAGGGGAAGATGGATTAAGTGGCTTTTTTATTTTGAGTGTAACTTAAGAGACAAAGAAAATAAGGACAGAGAGAGAGGGAGAGAAAAAGAAAAAGGATCTTGCTCGGGACAGGTCTGATGCAGCAGTCTGTGTGCAGAAGAGATAACTATACTATGAGATTTATAAAACTCCAGGAGAAGAAAACCACTAAAGAAAGGAAATTTAACATATGTCTCTATAGAGCTCGATCTGCCTGTTCTCTTACCCAGTCGCCTGCAGATGATGCTTTTAGGGACACAAATTGTTTGTGAGAACTATTGATTAGAAGTCCATGACTGATGTCAAACACATGCACATTTAGTCCAGTCTTGAAATGCACACATTATCTTCTCTCTTTATTTTAGCCCCTTATACTTCTTTGACGACCCCTCTCACTGTGCCTGTCTTGGACTGCTGCTGTGTTCTGTGGTTACAAATTTCGAGAGGTGCACGTCAGGCTACGGCGTGGGGTCCTACGTTGGTCCGTGACCACAGCGTAGAGTTTACGCAGGAGCATGAATTACGCTTGACTGTGAAAACACACTGGACGCAGAAGCGCCGTGAAGATAGTTTCATTCCGGCGGCCATGTTATCCAATCTGTCAGGTTGTAGCAGCTGCGATCAGGCGTGGGAGGGCACGCTCGCCTCAGCGACCGTTTCAGCGTCTCCTCTATTTCGTCCCCGAGCCACGAGTGAATGTGTCAACCCAGGTAGGTAATCACATACAGCAGCTGGATACTTAACACAATAAAAAAACATTTCAAAATAAAACCCTCAGGTTTACAGCGAGACGCACGATCAGGCACACGAAGGGAGAGACCGACCGCCGGCCGGACGGACAGACAGACAGCGTGACAAACACACACTGTAGAGAGGAGAAGGGAAGGATGACTTTCAGACGAGCGCTTTGCCGGCGGTGTGTTCCCGCCAGGGACGTACACAGGTACGGGCTACTGTTGCCCGGGCAACTGCCCGTTTGCCCTGATTGGATTAGCTGCCCCTCTGCCAAAGGAGCCTACATAAACTTTTCTTTCTTTCTTTTTTTGCTGTTGCGGCTGCATTATTACGATAATACGCCCATCATTACTTAAGTTAAATCCAATTAAATTCACCTATTTCATTTAATCTTGCCGTCAGCGATGCCCTCCGACCCCAGTCACCTGACTTTGTTTATGTTCTCACACACGGAGCCCTTCTGCCTTCACGTGAGTTTTCAAAGTTATGGAGATTATGACAAATGACCTTTGAATAGTAACCAAAAAAATCCACTTGAACTTTGAATAAAGTGCAGTTGAATAAGTGCTTTGTTATGAGATGATAAATGAATGTCCCCAATTGGTTAATGTAATAAACTTTGCATTTAAAAAAAAGAGTGTAGTCTAATGTTAGTTTAGTGTGCTTAAGTGTGCCTTCACAACTAAAACGACTGAAGAAGAGAGAGAAAGAGCTCAATGAAGCAGCTAAAAGATTTAGCACAGCTGGATTCAAACTGCCAGCAGGCCAGATGTGAGAGAAGCATCCATCCTACATTATTCATTTAATGTGAAGTTGGCATATTTGATCAAAACTCTTTTCTTTAAATTGGAGTAGGCTAAAAACAAATTAAAAACAAAATCTTTCATTTGACAATAAATTCACAGTAAATTGTCTGTGCCGGACATGACATTGTGAATTAGTTATTATTTTATGTATATCAAGAGCTACGGTTCACAGAGCATTTGAGAAGCTGGGGATTGAGTAAAATACTTGTATTAGCTGTAGTCATGTTGTAAATGTTCTTTATTTACACACACAGTATATACACATACATATTTATGGTGCCAAATCATAACATTAGTTATGCAACCAGAATCAGTGTGCAGCTACAGTCTAAAGGTCAACTGGCAGCACTGGTGTTAGTGTTGAGTTTATTTTTATTTTTTGTAGGGGGGGGCTGTTGCCTTTTTTCCAGATTAGAGCAACAGCCCCCCCAAATGTCTGTGCACGTCCCTGGTTCCTGCAGTTAGTCTCTCACTGCTGGGCCTACATCATCCATCTTAAGGTTATGTCCTGCACCAAAGAATTTCTAATAAGGGAAGAAGTTCCACTCTCTCGATACTTCTGGCTTCTGAACTGGTTGCAGTTCCCCCAGAGTTCCACTGGAGGCGCTCACAGGCGAGTGCAGAATGAATGGGGGTCTATGGAGCTATACCCCTCAAAATCCACTTTTCTCAGGATATAATTTTTTGTCTAGTATTATGATGTTGCATTTGAAAGGGGAGGCAAAGAAAATACTCACTGCTGTTTGTTAGATTTTTTTAAAGTGGCTTTTTTGTTCTAAAAAGCCTTTTAAAATCTCATTGTCGTCATACACATGGTACGGCCGGAGATGCCGCTTTACGGCGAGCTCTGAGTCACTTCCTGTGTTCTCTCGAGGCATCGACATCACAGATGACAGGTTAGGCTCTCCCGGTCAATACACGCGCTAGAAAGAGATATGAAATTCTTTATTAGGAATAGTCCCTTGAGATGTAACATCTCGTTTTCGAGGGAGTCCTTAAAGACAACAAAAAAATAAAAAAAAAATACAGTACACTCACAATTTAGACAAAACAGTTAACAAAACAACTTGAAGGGACATACAGATAAAAAAAAACATACATCCCAAACATACACACATACTAACAAACAAAAAGAAAAAGAAAAAGGTCTCCATCACACCAAAATCACCCATATCCTCCCCATTCCAACCAATAAATATTAAACCATAAACAGTTAAGGTTATTAATATAGACAGTTTGAGAAAAATGAAAAAAAAATAATAACATATAGTATATACAAATACATACTTACACACACATTCATATATACATATATACACATACTGTACGTGTACATACATATACACAGAAAAATAATTAAAAATAAACAAAAAATCAAGTATAAGTATCAATTATGAATATCAAGCATGAGAAAAACAGTTGCAGCTTGTGTGCAGATAATTACGAATAGACATCTTAAACTGGTGGTTAAAGAGGTTTTAAATGTTTTAAAGATATTCAATCAAACATTCTGGCTCTGTTTGGGATGCCATTAAGCGGGATCTCCGGTCGTAATCAGTCCTTCACTGACCAATCAGCATTCATTAGCAGAATGCTAGCGCGTTATGGGCAACAACGACTCAACCTGTAAGAAATCGAAAGGACATAAGTACTCGGTCATTCAACTTTCAACCTATAATCCACGTTGAAGTCCCAAAAACTACAATCAAATCTGAGATTTCTCAATGACAATCAGGCGAAAGAGACAAATTTAGCCATCTAGCTTCATAGAGTCCCAATTATTTTGACTCGCCTGCAAACACACTGTAAAAAACATCTCCTCACTATCTGCTAGCTGCCTGTCCCAGAACACACTGTAAAAAATATCTCACTATCTGCTAGCTGCCTGTCCCCTGAACACACTGTAAAAAACATCTCACTATCTGCTAGCTGCCTGTCCCCTGAACACACTGTAAAAAACATCTCCTCACCATCTGCTAGCTGCCTGTCCCCTGAACACACTGTAAAAAACATCTCCTCACTATCTGCTAGCTGTCTGTCCCCTGAACACACTGTAAAAAACATCTCCTCACTATCTGCTAGCTGCCTGTCCCCTGAACACACTGTAAAAAACATCTCCTCACTATCTGCTAGCTGCCTGTCCCCTGAACACACTGTAAAAAACATCTCCTCACTATCTGCTAGCTGCCTGTCCCCTGAACACACTGTAAATTTTACACTGTATTTTTTTGAAAATACTTATAAAGTCAACAAGAAGTAACGTCAACATCGCTTAGAGCACCTTTAATATATCCAGTGAGTTTGTGTTAAATAAACTACCTTTGGATTGACATATCTGTGTGTGACCTCCTTTTTGTTGCTGTCTTTGACGCTGGCGTTAACATAATGTTCTCGACATTATCACTCAAACTCAATTTGCTGTACTCTGTACCCATTAAACCGTAAACAAAGCCTAGTAATAGGAATTAGTTTGAGTGCAAACTGCTAAATTATAAGAGTCATCAGTGGTTACGAGAGTGCTCGACAGTAATGTTAGTGCTTTGGCAGCATAATAATTCATATTCATATATATATATTTCATTATAAATGAGGCTTTGAGTAATTAGATACAACTGGGTGTTGGCCAACTGAAGCGCCTCTGTGCTTTGGAAAGCCCCATTTCGCACATCACACATTTACAGAGTTTTTGAGGCACGAGCAGAAGTCTGAGACTCGTTCCCTGAGCCACTTAATGCATGTTGGGAGGAACAGATAGTTATTCCATATAAAAACAAGCCAAGTGTAAATGCACCCAAAAAGCAGTCATGACACGGAGTGAAATCTGTTCTGTTCAAGATGCATATTTTCTTCTCCAAGTTTAACGACATCAGTAAAAGATGTGTGGAAATAGCTCCTTAGAAAATCTGAGCCGTGTGATGATTATCTCCCATCTACACCACACACTTTCTGTTTATATTTATTATCGATATTTATATTATTTTATTAAAAGTACTTACTTTTCAATATTTATAGTCACAGGTTAATGTAATTTATATTGTGCTACCGACTCTTGCTTTACTACTCCAATTACACATTCAATTTAATTTTAACGTCACTTACACTGCAATATTGTTTTCTTGTATCATGGCCGCACTTTAAAATATACTTTAAAATACCTTTATTTGACGCCATTCTGCTTACTTTCTGTCTACCTTATAATTATTGTTTATTGTTTTGCCTGTATTTCTTGTGTGTTTACTTGTTTGTGTGTTTTTTGCTGTATAGCACAAAATGCTGCTGCTGTAATAAGGAAATTTCCCCGTTGTGGGATAAATAAAGTATAATCTAATCTAATCTAATCTAATCTAATCTAATGACCGCTGCTGTTCACCTGTCAAATTCTGTAGAAAGCTACGGAAAAAAGCAAAGGGTCACAGAGCGGCTGAGTTAACCCTCGTGTTGTCTTCCCGTCAAAATCAACACTTTTGTTGATGCTTTTCATTGATGTTTTTAACTTTCTCTTACGTTTTTGTCCCTTTTTTCAACACTTTTGAGGTTTTTTTTCAATGTTTGCCACTTTGACATTTTCAACACTATGTAACACTAACTTTAGTTTTACAGTTATTTTTGGAATTTATGGTCAATAAACCTCATTTATACGAAATTATACCAAATGTTTGAGTTAGAAAAGCAGAAATTAGGAATTATTTAGACTAAAATTAAAGGAATGGATGTTGATGATAATCACAGACTGGAATATGTCAACTTTTACTCTCAATACTATTTCAAAAACACTTCAATTTGGTTTCAAATGCTATAAAATTGAATAAGACGCCCCAAAATTAATGAAAGTAGAGATTTGTACTTGCCAAACAGCGTTGTGTGGAATCAATCATGTTATTTTGGGGAATTAAAAAGAACATTGATATAGGAAAACGGGTCAATTTGACCCGAGGACAACATGAGGGTTAAAACCCACAAAGTTGAGGGAAACCTTTATCTCTTTTATGTCTTTGTAACAGATACCAAGCTGCATAATGCACTACTACAACCACGTGGACCAGCCCCATCTACTGTACATGAAATGGGCATAACCTCTTAACAGCAAATAGTGGTTTGGGTATTTTGTTCCTGCTTATTTGTTCTCCTTCTGCTTGTGTCCTAGTTTCCTCCCCGGTCTTGTCGTAATTCCTGTCTTGTGTTTCCCTTGAGTGTCTGTATGTTCTGTTTCCTGTTTTATTTTGATAGTCTGGTTTTCTGTGCTGTCTTGTCTTTTCTGCTCCTGTGATTACTTGATGTCTTCCACCTGTTTCCCATCCCTCTTGTCACCTGCCTTTTGTCATCTCATTACCCAGTATTTAGTGTCTGTGCTCCTGTTGTCTCTTGTCAGATAGTTTTGGGCGTATTTGACGTGTTGTCCGTTCCTGTGATACGGCTTTTGGACCCTTCCCTGGGGTATTTTTCCCCTTGAGTTTTTCCTCTTTGGATTTTCTTATTGGAGTTTTGCATTTTTTGGAGTTTGGATTCTTCTCCTTTGTCATTTGTCTCTTCACTGTTTTTTTTCCCTATGAAGTTTGGACTTTCTGTTTTTCACAATAAATCCTCAAACGCCCTCCTGCCTGTCTTGTCTCTGCATTTGGGTCCTCCCTTCCACGACTGTAAAACAAATCAGGTGTAAGAGGGGAGGAACTAATGAAGCTCAACGCAAATTCCTTCAGGAAGACATCTAATAACTTCAATCACTGCTCTCTCTCTTCCTAAAACTATTCAGCTGTTAAAGGCGTTCACTTTTCAGTAAATCAACCAGAATTAGCCGCAAAACTCATGCTCTAATCACAGCATTACTTCCTACTTTAAATGTCTTCTCTCCTTGCTATCTGCTGTCTTTTCATGCAAACCTGCAACCCTCCTCCCCTTCCTCCTGACTTCCTTTCCGCCAGTCAGGTCCTACGTTCGGTCTCCGAGTTCCCTCGTCCCCATCACCAGTGTCTGGGCTCCATCGGTGGGGAACATGTCTGTCTTCCCTACCCCTTTAACATATCATTAATGATGGAGTCTAATCCCCAAAGACTCTGTACATTTCTTATTATGCACATGTATAATAAATCTTTGCATATGTGCAACAAAGTCTCTCCTGATTGATCGTTGTATGGTTTGGAGGACTGGTTATTTGTGCAGCAGCTGAACAAAGACCAGGGTCTCTCTCTCTGTGTGTGTCTCCAGTATAAAGACCTGAACCCCCTCCCCTCATGAATAATCCTATTAAACGAATCAATGCAAAAGAGAAATGATTACTTCAGCCTCCCATAATGGTCTAGCCAAAATCTGGTTTTGAGACATCAAACCTCACTATTTATCTGAGCGGACGCCGTCGGGAGCGCACTGATGCGGCAGATTTAATTTATGGCGCGTTATTAGACGTTATCAGGCCAGGATCCTGCTGCTGAATAGGAAATAACAGCTGTCCCTTTTACTCTGTGCAGAGCCATGCCCAACCGGACTCCACAGATAAGATTGGCTCACTTTTTTTCTTCTTCTTTTCTCTCTCCCAAAAACACATTGTCATTTAAGGACATTGTATCTTCCTAATTTATTTCCTTTGTGACTGCATGCACAGATGCCATGTTAAAGTCTGAAGGATTTTCGATGTTACAGCACGCCGGAGCTTCTTTTTTTTTAAATTGAGAAAGGCATCGCTCTCCTGGAGCGCATTTATCTCTGAATGTTGAATGAACTCTCACAAGTGTAGGTTTTTTTCTTCTTTTTTTTCCGGTAAATTCGTGGTAACAAAAGATTCCTGCTGCCAAAATGAGACGGCGAGCCACAGAGGCAGTATTATATTGATAACTCGGAGAATAAAGCAATTTCTTTTTTTTATCATAGTTTCATTTTGCGCCCTGTGCAATGGCCCGTGAGGTAAATTTACTCTTGAAGCACTTCTCTGCAATATATAGTCCCCCTCTCTCTCTCTCTCTCTCTCTCTCTCTCTCTCTCTCTCTCTCTCTCTCTCTCTCTCTCTCTCTCTCATATTTGCTCTCTGAAAACCAGTCCTAATGTATCAATTGTTCTGATCTGGCTCTGCTGGAGTGTGAACAAACAAATTGGATTGTGCCCTCATTCCCCCAAATAGCTTTCCCCTTATCCCCCACACACACACACACACACACTCCCACCCCCCCACAAACACCCACCCACCCCCGTCCCCTGGACAACACAGGGTTCTGTTCACTCCATATTTTCATGGTTACATCTCAATCCAGGCAATTTCTCCAACACACATACATACATGAAACACACACACACACACACACACACAGTGTGACCTTTTAAAAAAAAAAAAAACATTTTTCCAAGGTCAGAACAAATGGCCGAACTAAAGTGATGATAAAAAGCACTCAGAGCAACTGTGCCTTTCCAAAAACACAAAATGGCCTCTCCATCCTCGCTGTGTGTCACTCCTTCAGTCTGCAGGAGAAGGGCGCGGTGTGGGCAGAGCCGCGGACCGAGCCGAGGTGTTTCATAACGCTCTCCCGCTTCTTATCTGGACACAACAAACAGCCGTCTTACAGGATAAAGGCGAGGCGACGATGTGCTTTCAGTATTTATTTATTTTTAACCCCAGAAGTGTATTTATTCTCCGCTGTCAGGAAAAAGCTACAGTACGTGAGCTGTTTGGGATCATGTATGATGTGATACACGCACACACACACACACACACACACACACACACACACACACACACACACACACAGCAGCTCTGTGCACAATGAGTAATGTTTGACCTGGGTCTGCACCGCTGCTATGCTCTCTTCATTTAATTCTGAGCTGTTTTGTAACACTCAAGCAAGCGGAAAACGGCCCTGTACACCAGAAAGGTTTTCCTTTTTTCCTCTCCTGTTGTAAATCCACCGCCTTATTCACGAGCCCTGAATGGCTCCACATGCGAGATGTTTTCAGCAATTTAACGAGTGCAATATAATGTAGAACGTAGTCTGACAAAGGGAAATGAAGTGGCAATTCAATGTGATTATCAGGTTAAAAAAAGAAATCCATGTTGTCGCTGTTCCAGCCAAAGCTTCTCAACCCTTAGAACTCGTGGTTGTTTTTTTTATTCAGTTTTCACTCAACCATTCACCCTCACCTGACTGCCCCACCCACCTGCTCACCTGTTCCCACTTCCTTCATCAGCCCTGCACTACCTGCCTATTTCGGTGCCAACCTGCCCTCCATTCATGACTTATACACTTCCAGAGTCAGGGAACGGGCAGGAACCATCACTGCAGACCCATCTCACCCCGCACACAACCTGTTCCAGCTTCTCCCTCTGGTGGGCGCTACAGAGCACTGTGCACCAAAACCAACAGACTCAGGAACAGTTTCTACCCACAAGCCATCACTCTGAACAGCTGACTTCTGACTCACGGTGCCAGGTTCAATTCCTGTGCAATAACCCAGCAACACTGTCTCTAATCAGTTTACTGGTTCCACTTATTATTTATTCATCATTCTCTATTTCAGAGCTGTTCGTACTGTTCATTTTGTAATATAATACTTATATAATAACATAATACTATTTATTCCAGCATCCTTTGCACTATGCGCCATCAGTAAAATAGCTATCATAATTATAGCTAACTCCTGCATACTTTGCACTCTTCATTGCACTATTGTCTCAACCTGTGTAGTGTGTATATATTGTTTGTTTTCTATGAGTAAGCGCATTGTGAGCAATACGATCCAAAGCAAAATTCTACGTATATGTCCTCATATCTGGCAAATAAGCCGATTCTATTTCTACCTGTTCACTGATTGTCACACACCTGCATCGAGGAAAGAAACTTTTGTCTTCACAGTCTCTGGGTCCTGCCTTTGTGTCCAAAGCTATCTGTACTAATGCATAAATATACATTGAAAATTTCATCCCAGTCATGTGTTTGACCCCAAAACATGGTTACATCCGTGTCATCTTCACCACAAACCCTCCCGCCGTGTGTGCTCTCCGCACGGAGCATGCATGGAGGCCTTCAGGCTCCGCTGGCCGCCACTGAACCAGATGAAGTTGGGACGAGTTGTTGACAAGGGAACACATCTTGAGTTCATCATCTCCATTTTCTCAGGCGGAGGCAGCGGAGGACCATTACCTGCCACAACACATCCATCACACCACGACCTGGCCAAACGGTAAGCACCACATAATGACTTCCACTGATCCGTTCACTGACTCCTGCTCCCCACTAAACACTCACACTCCTCTCCTCCATTTTGCTCTCCACTGCCTCCACCCATCCCTCTGATGAAGAAGAAGGAGACCGACAGAGAGCCTGATCCGCCGCCAGCCGGGCCGACCATCATGTCACCGCCTTAATCTAATTGTGGACACGTAAAGATTCCCATTAAGATGCTCAATGAGGCTTGGCGTAACAATTCTCTTCACAAGCTTCCTGTATCATAAGTTACAGGAAAAGCCCGCTCCTCTGATTAAAGCAATTTATCATCTGGGCCATTATTAAAAGGCATCCCGTGACACGGCGAGTTATCTCGCATCGCTGCGTAGCGGCCGACACACAAAGCTCAGAGGCTGCTGGGAAATCGGTGGCAAATAGTCGAGTATTTTTACTACAGATCTGTATTAAGGTCTAGTTTTCAGGTTCAGGTACTTCCAATTTTGATGCATTTTCTGCCTTTTTTTTGTTTTTCATTACATTTCAGAGTTGTTCCTCAACATGAATCCGACAGCTGAAGTTACGGATTAAACTTGAAGATTCATGTTTTACTTTTAGCATGAGGTGAATATTGCTGGTGGCAGTATCTCAGTTTGTAGGGAGTTGGGTTAGGAACCGGAGGGTCGCTGGTTCAAGTCCCTGTTCGGACCGAAGTATGGTGGTGGACTGGTAACTGGAGAGGTGCCAGTTCACCTCGTGGGCACTGCAAAGGTGCTCTTGAGCAAGGCACCGAACTCCCAACTGCTCGGGGCGCCTTTCCAGGGGCAGCCCCCCCCCACTCTGACATCTCTCTATTAGTGCATGAATAGGTACTGAGCATGTGTGTGTTATTCAGGCCTTATTAAGTAAAAATCATTTCAGGAACAGTTTAGGGGGCTTAGTTACAACCCTACCTCGTTTAGTCCAGACTTTCGGACTTTTCAGTTGGTCCGGATTACTAAACCATGGTGTGAAAGCATTTTTGGATGGTTCGGACTTTCAGACCAAATACAGGAAGTTCTGGCAAAATATTTTGTTGTGTTATAAAGAGAAGTGGCTGCTTTAACCCTCATGTTGTCCTTGGGTCAAATTTGACCCATTTTCAGTTTTATTTTTTATTTTTTGGGCCCAAAAAATGGGCCCTCAAAATAAGCGATGAAAATGTCAATAATAAAAATATCAAAAACTTTGGAAAAAAACACCCACAACATTGAAAAAGTGACAAAAATGGTGAAAAAAAGCAATAATAATGTTAAAAAAAAAAAAGACCAAATGTGTTTGTTTTTTCATGGTTGTCAGGGAGACAACACAAGGGTTAAGGAACAGCTCAGAGCTTAGCAAGTATGCAGCGAGAGAACGTTTGACCACACGAGAGTAACGGTAGATGTACAGTGTAGATGTGTCTCTGAATAAATGTTGTAGTTTCTCAAAATCCAAGTAATGTTCCCGCGATAGCAGGAGTCACTTGGAAAGAACTTGAAGAGAGAGGATTCGAGAGGACGGGGAAGCCCGTCTACAAAACCAATCAATTACAAGTAGACATAGGTGATGACGACAGGACGTAGTTTTGTCATGTATAGCGCTTTAGTGCGCTTGCATAACTGCAGTGTGAAACCAAAACCAACCAAATGTACACATTGTAAGAAAAACGTGAACCTTTGTCCGAGCTTTCAGGTGTGAAAAGGCCCTCAGTTTCACCTTGATGTTACAATGACTTGTAGACATTACTGAAAGTCAGGGATGCTTTCCATTGAAATGCAGCGGTGCACTACCACTGATTGGCAATGATGAAATTAACACAGCACACATTTGCCAAACCAACCACTTAAGGTACTTTCAAATGGGATGCAGTCACTGCCACGGCTTCCAGACACGCATGCTTTTTGTCCTTGAAAACCTTTTTTCAATGTGAGAGCTCATTTTACTTCTGAACAGAACAAAATACATACATTTAAGCAAACAAGCATGTCCAGAACTTGTATTCTTTTATGGTAAGTTCATTGCATGACTGCAAATCTCCACAGCACCAAAAATATACATATATATTAAGATTATTTTTGGGGCTTTTCCTTTTATTATAGTGACAGTGGATAGACATGAAAGGGGGAGAGATGGGGGATGACAGACAGTACAGGGCCACAGGTTGGACTCGAACCCCGGCCACTGCAGGACTCGCTCCCATTGGGTGAGCTAGAGGCCGCCCCAGTAGCCTGTGTGTGTATATATATATATATATATATATATATATATATATATATATATATATATATATCTATATCTGTCAGCGCTATGTCCCGAGATAGCCCTCCCTGTACGTCACCTAGCAGCAGCGGCGCCGTGTGAGACACGTTTCTGGTGTCTAGGACGTAGAAAACGGGACTCTCACACGGCCTCAAAACGGACTGATAAGTCTGGTCGATGGTCACATGCGTCGGAGCAACTTCCAGTTCAAGCGAGGATCGAGGAGCTATCAAATACGAGAAGTGAGATCCATCCTTGGTTCTTACCAGTCAAAGTTGCAGAGGGTATTTTTCTACATCAGCCTGAAGTGGCGGTGAGTCCACTTGGCCTGAAGCACGTGGACTCCTGAACAACACACCCATGTGTGTGTTTCACATCTTGTTCAGATCCTGAAACTAAATATAGAGCTGCAACAGTATATTCATTCATTTCATCATATATATCCAATGAGTCAAAAAGCACCAATCTCTCTGCTGTTTACCAAGCCGCCGAAATGATTGTTACATAAACTGACACCATTAGTGTTCTGAAAACAACTCGCCTGTGGCAGGGAAAGCTGTGACTTCACCATCCCGCCCCAGTGAAATCAACACTCAAATCTTACATCAGTGTTTTTTTCCCCAAAAGTGAAACGCTCGATTTCATCATGTGTCCTCTTCGCTGTGTGTCTCGACAAATAAGAGCAATTACTGGGGAAAACCAAAACATACTGCGACATGCAGAGCAGCACGGGCGGCGTCACCATCCAGCCGCCTTCTTGGCAGGTTGAAGCACGCCATGAGGACGGCACGCGCTCCAAGTTAGAACGGGAGATTGGGCAAGAAATGAAAAAAAACGCTTTGCCAGCCGACAGACAGACGGACGCAGTCAGGATCTGGACGAGCTGTCAAGTAGTTGGTGCTTCTTCACACAAGGAGATGGTTAATTTGACCCAGGAGAGCGCAGAGAAATTGATTTTAACCCTGTTAAATCAAGTCTACTGAGGGACTCGGGGGCACCGGCCTCATGGGTTCATTCTAGTCCGGTGTAGAGATGATGAGGAGCTGCGCTGCCAACGGCAACTTTGTCAAGTGTCTTCTGACATGCTGGACTCAATCTCTTTCTCACTCTCTAATTGCACACGGACACACAAGCACACACAAGCACACACAAGCACACACACACTTGCTCGAGTTAGAGATTCATACAATAAACGGTAGACTCACTGTGAAGAGCAGAAACTGTCCACCTTTTGAAAAATCAATCCCGAGCGTCGTCCAATGACACGTCAGGCAGCTGGGAGAGCTGAGACAGAGGACGTGAAAATGATCAAATCACCACAGTGGGAAAATAGTCAGGTAAAAGTTAGCCAGGAAAGAGTTTTTAGCAATAAAATGTGCTCAAGTATCCAAAGTAAAAGAACTCGTAGAGTCAAATTCTCCTCCTTTTACTCTTGATCAAATCTAGAAAGAATAATCGATTAATCGACAAGTCTTTTTTTTGGTGCTTGATTAATCAGTCATTTTATATAAAGGAAAAAGTCATATTTCTCTGATTCCAGCTTCTTAAGTGTGAATATTTTCTAGTTTCTTCTCTCCTCTGTGACAGTTTACTGAATATCTTTGAGTTGTGGACAAAATAAGACATTTAAAAGACGTCATTTTGGGATTGGGTTTGATACTTTTCACCCTTTTCTGACATGTTACGGACCAAACAACTTATCGATTAATCGATAAAATAATCAACAGATTAATCGAGAGTGATAATAACCGTTAGTTGCAGCCCTATTAAAATCCTGGTCTATACTGCGAAGAACTGTCTTTATTTTTGAAACGCAGGGGTAAGAAAAATGTTGAGACCTAAAACTGGGAAGCTCCAAAATAAAAAATGGGAGACAAGGGGAAAGAAGTAAGGAGAAGAACACAGAAAGGACAAGGAAAGGATAGAAGTAGGAGAAAAAGGAAGAAAAGAAGTAAAGGAACAAGATTTAACCCTCTTGTTGTCCTCGGGTCAAATATGACTCCTTTAAAAAAATTCTACATCTGAAATATGGGTTTCTTTTTAACCAAATTACCACAAAAATATGATTTGGATTCCTTCCAACGCTCTTTGAAAATACAACTGATCACTTTCATTCCTCAGATCTTAACTATTAGTCAAAATAATTCATAATTCCTGCTTTTTTAACTCAAATATTAGGTATAATTCTAAATAAATGAGGGTTATTGACCATGAATTGGTGGTGTCAGTGTCTGAAAAAGGGACGAAAATGTCAAATTTTGGTCAGTTTTTGACTCAGGAGGACAACACAAGGGTTAAGGAAACAAGTGATTAGCAAAACCAGAGATGGAAGTAGAGAAAAGGAGAACAAACGTGGAATGGAAAGAAGAAAAGTTAAAGTAGAAAGTCTTCAAAAGAGTACCGAGCTGTAGAAAATTGACTTTATCTCTGTCTTTTTTTTTGGGGGAAGAGGAGGAGGAGGTGGGGCTCCCTGTGGGGACAAGGCCCTGGCTCCAAATCAACTGAGTGGGAGCGACAGCACAATCCACACATATGCTCGACTAATGGGGCAAATCAGCGCCGAGCAAGGAGGTAACAGCAAGCACATGTGACGGACAGAAGGAAGGCGCCGATCACGAGGTCGAGACGGCGAAGACGTCCCTGCAGGAATTGGTTTAGCTGTCGTCGCTTAGCGCCATGCTAAATTGTGTTTTTTAAGCCCCAAATGAGAAAGTGTGTGCGTGTCTGTATGTGTCTTATGTTTTTTTTGTTTTGTTTTTGTGAAATTGTTTGTGTTGTGACCTCCGGCATGCGCAGACGGAGACAGCTGGGTCGAGTCAGGTCTTGTTTGTCTCACGGAGAGATGTGAACGTACACGAGGCCGGTCAAATTAGACTTCCACGGAAACAGCAGCAACACCTGTCCACTATCATTTACTTAACGTTTTACTTGACCTTTTTTTATGTTAGCAGGATGGTCTCCTTAGATCAGAATCTGTATTCAGGAGAGCCCTCTAACATGGCAGCACCATTATGTTTCACAAACAGCACACACAGAAGGTGACAGGAATACAGAAGACAGGGGAGCAGGAAACCAAGGTTTAAAATCCTTTATGTTGAACACAATAGTAGTGTTTTGTTGGCAATAAGAAAAATCAAAAATACTGTCCACTAACAAGTATAGTGTGAGTATCAAGGCCTGCTATATGTCCATCCTTTGTGCTGTAAAGCTCCATTTCTATGGCTGTATCTCAATATTACAGAGCCCCTAAAGGGACATTGTTATGGTTTTGGTATGTTTGATATATTTCTGTTTCCAGTTTTATTTTGGTAGTCTGGTTTTCTGTCTTGTTTTACTTCCTGTCTGTTAGTTTGCCCGCCCTTGTGAGGGTGTGTTTCACCTGTTCCCCAACCCTAGTGTCACCTGTCTCTTGTTTGCTCGTTACCTTGAGTATTTAGTCTCTGTGCTGTCCGTCTGTTGTAGAGCTGCACAATTAATCGCAATCGTATTGAAATCGCAATATGAGCTAGTGCAATATCCAAATTGCCGGGGGCACAATATTTGAATTGTGTACTGTGGTGTTGCAGAGATATCCAGTCCTACAAATCGTATCCTACAGACTTAGGGGAAAAAAATCTTTGTTTGGTACAGATCCTCACAAAAATCACACTATAATCATTTTAATTTCTTTCAGTAGGGTGGCACTAGCTCAGTTAACCGATTTCATGCTGTGAATGTGAAATATTACCTTGAGCCACATGATGATAGCAGTACTTTGTTAGCATCATTTTGCTACGGTACAAAAATGCATGCACAACCATTTGTTTGATATCCTATGAAAGAGCGGCAGCTGCTACAGAGCTCGTATCAGCGGTAGTTGGTGTCTTAGTTAACCCGATAAAAGGTGACTGTGAGCCGAGGACAATGGCACCATGAGCTGCTGGTTGTTTCTGCGGACATTACGGTTAAGTTTAGGCGACAAAAAGGGAGTGTCACGAGGCGACGACAGTTAAGTTTAGGCATCAAAAGTACTGGTTTAGGAAAACGTAGTTTGAATTAAAAGACTCCCAAGGAACACGCATGTCCTTGGTGAAAGTCTTTAGTCTGGGATTTAAAGTCCTGTGTTTCAGGACCCAACCATCCACCATCCTCCCTACGAGGCCCACCGCGTTCTTATCCCTCCTGTTGTCCTCGGGTTAAATTTGACCCCTTTACAAAAACTTTCTATATCAGAACTTTGACAAAAGAACGTTGAAAAAATTGACAAATGTAGAAAAAACTACAAAAATGCAGGAACAAAATCAACAAAAACATTTTTTTTAAATGCTGAAAAAGTGACAAAAAAACGGGAAAAGTGGCAAAACAACCCAATAAAAATATTGGAAAAAGTGACAAAAAAATGTTGACTGAAAACATAATTAAAAAAGTGAGAAAAGTTTGAATGAAATTGACAAAAAATTCAAGAAAAGTGTAGAAAAAGAACAACAAAATGTTGAAATTTCAACCCAGAAAAACAAAGTTGCAGGTCGACGTGAAGACAACACGAGGGTTATACAGCAGTAGTCAATGTGGTGTATATGTTGTATGCAAATGTTGAATACATACAAATTGCAATACTTAACTTTTCATAACAATAAGTACTTATGGTTCATGGGAACAGCCTGAAAAAAAGCTTATTTCGCCATGTGCATTTAGAGGCTCTGTACAATTTGGCTGCTCTGGCCGCGCAAATCAGATTCCAGTCACTCGCAACAAAACATACAAAAAAGACATGAAATCCAGCGTGAAGGAAGTGCTGAGCAGAACAGAGTGGTACGGAGGACAACATGGAGGAGAAAAACCGTCCAAAGACAGACTGCAAAAATGTGTTTTCTTTCTTTGGGACAGCCTCGTCCTCAGCGTAGACGTAGAGGCTGCTGACTCTTATGAAGCTCCAACAGCAGCCCATGCCGATTTCTTGGTGATGTCTGGACACAAATCCGATCCGAGCACTTGCAAATAAAAGTAAGGACACTCTAGTCTTAAAGATTTAAGAAGGATTTGCCTGCAGTCTGGATGTAGTCTAAGTCGTTACGATTAATCTCTGGAGACCATAAATATCTGTACAGAATTCAATGCAAATCCATTTAATCTCTGTGGAGAGATTTCACTCTGGAACAAAATGTTGGAACGACTAACTGACATGCTGTTAGCGGGCTTCATTTAAAAATATATATCTTTAAACAGACAATCATTTTTTTGGAAAGGCCATACACCTAACAATAGTTTGGATGGATGGATGGATGGATGGATGGATGGATGGATGGATGGATGGATGGAAATGGGCAATGACTTCCAGCAGCCGGTATATGGCACACAACATCCACACAGAATAAAAAGAAATAACAAAGTACAGAAGCCCAAACTTTAAAAAACAATGGAAAAAATATATACAGCAAATGTGTGTAATAATGTTACATTTAAAAAAATGCAGCTTCCTTCAGTTTGCTCGAATGATGTGCCGTCTTCTTAGAGAAGACGAAAAAGAAAGCGTTGATGGTGTTAATATTTACCCCGCTGAGGAAAGGGCACAACACTCTGCAGAAGCTACAGATGACTTTAAAATGTCATTTTCTAGTTCACTGCCCTGTAACTCTGCTGCTGCTGCTGCAAAAACAAACACCACCATTTAAATTACAGCCGCCTCAAACACTCAATAACACTCAAAGCTGCAAAATGTCACAAACGGAAAAAAGGACACTTGAGATATTTGCAGAGTAATCCAGCCACAGCTTATGTGGAATTATTTTATGAAAAGTCCAGCTGTACTGGAAGGAGATTTCTTTCTTTATTACATAAAAAAAAGAAAACGTTCTCAACCTTATTTAATAATAATAAAACAAAACAATAGCAGCAGTTGAGTCCCTGTAATTCTACAAATACACTCAATAATCAATCAATAAATAGCTGCTAGTTCAGAAGAAGGTTCCACACAATCAGACCACAGAAGAAGTGGAGTCTGTCTGAGCTCTTTGTATTCTCAATTCATAATCATCTTCATCATCATCTTCATCACCATCCTACACACAGGAGTCTGATGTTTGACTTTTTGACTCTTTATACTTATTTTGAATATCTGATGGCGGAAATACAACCTTATATCTAAACCAGAGAACATCAGTCACGGTTTTAAACACGTCTTCTACATTGTGAAAAGGTTGCAGTTTGGTTATGTTTAAGCACCAAAACTATGACAGGAAGCTCTTTGAATGTTTTTATATAGACCTTAGTGGTCCCTAATACTGTATCTGAAGTCTCTTTATATAGACCTTAGTGGTCCCCTAATACTGTATCTGAAGTCTCTTTTATATAGACCTTAGTGGTCCCTAATACTGTATCTGAAGTCTCTTTTATATAGACCTTAGTGGTCCCCTAATACTGTATCTGAAGTCTCTTTTATATAGACCTTAGTGGTCCCTAATACTGTATCTGAAGTCTCTTTTATATAGACCTTAGTGGTCCCCTAATACTGTATCTGAAGTCTCTTTTATATAAACCTTAGTGGTCCCCTAATACTGTATCTGAAGTCTCTTTTATATAGACCTTAGTGGTCCCCTAATACTGTATCTGAAGTCTCTTTTATATAGACCTTAGTGGTCCCCTAATACTGTATCTGAAGTCTCTTTTATATAGACCTTAGTGGTCCCCTAATACTGTATCTGAAGTCTCTTTTATATAGACCTTAGTGGTCCCCTAATACTGTATCTGAAGTCTCTTTTATATAGACCTTAGTGGTCCCCTAATACTGTATCTGAAGTCTCTTTTATATAGACCTTAGTGGTCCCCTAATACTGTATCTGAAGTCTCTTTCCCAAAATTCAGCCTTGGTGCAGAATAACAGTAACAAGAGCCAGTCCTACAATGAGCTTTCCTTAATATCTGCCATTTCTGAGTTTTAGCTTTTGAGGAAATGGGGGGTTGGCCTTGACCAACTGCCACTTTGCTCATTTGAAAGCCATGATGTCTCTCTCTCTCATGGGTGTGCCAGATTCTCTGGGCGGGCAAAGCAGAGGAGGAGGGAGGAGGGAAGAGCAAGAATCCAGATCAGCCCATCAGAGCTTTCATTTTCTCAAAGGCAGAGCAGGATACCCAGGGCTCGGTTTACACCTATCACCATTTCTAGCCACTGGGGGGGCCATCCAACAAACAACGTCTAGGAGTGTTATTCAGAAGGAGGACAGTCTCTCTTAAAGCTTTAGTGCGTAACTATTTGACATTAATGAACGTCCGTTACATTCTCTGTGTACCTCTCAGTGTGGCTATGTTCACAAGATGGTGGCCACCAGTGACTGTCCTGTGCAGAAGCTCGAGTGAAGATAGTTACCTTTCAGAGTTTTGATTCATCCCTCCCCCCCCCTTGCAGCAGAATCACATCTGTTCCCACATCACACCACTGTCACGTCACCGCTAATTGTGCTCCCGGTCTCCATGGTGACGTGTGGTGCTGTAACACCTAAAGAACCATATCTTTTTTTAATCCACTAGGCACATGTGCAGCTTGGTGGTTGTGCTGTGGGGTGGTGGGTGGTGGGGGCATCACACCTCAGACAACAGTTTAGCTTGGTGTCCATAAAAACCGAAAACGACCTGTCACTCGCCGCCTCACACCGCCGCCAGCCATGGTCTTTGAGGCTGAAATCCCCATCCTGCTGTGACTGATGGGAGGTTCGCAGGCTGTGTAATATCTCTGATAAAAAACCATTTCCCTGGTCAGAACATGTCGCACTGATCCGAAGCAAAGGGATTTATGTCTGGCTGCTGATTGGTTTAAAATCCTTCCCCTTATTTTCCGGTAAATCGATGACAACTTGCAGGATGTGACGGACTGAAACCAACCAGAGACGTCTGGAAGAAGTTACCCGCACCATCATCAGACAGAAATTAACATCATTTTCAGGGCCGGTTCCTTCAGAGGAGATGGGTCCTGTTTGAACGATGTAAGCCCTTCTCATACTACTTTGCTTTAGTGTTAGCATAAAGAAGATATAAAGTATGACCAAGTTTGGAATATGGCTTATTTTATAAATGATGTCCCTCCCTCTCTGCCTGCTGCTGGTGCGTTGGTGCTCTAGTTCAGCAGCCAACACCAGTTGATATTAGCTGCCCCCTTCTTTTATTTGTCCCATTTTAGTTTTTAACTCTTGGTTCTTGCTATTGGTAGTTGCAGCCCTGATTCTTAATCAAGTCCTACATACTTGCTTTCATTTACATAGTTTTAATACAGCAGGTCGAACATCAACATTAACATCTGAGGGACGTTTTACTAATTACCAACATGTCCTTCAGTTTTTTGTTTTCTTCAGTCTCTATGCAAAGAAGCACCTAACTCCCTGCATAATGAAATATTGAGATTTTTCTTTCACTAAGGATTAAACGACCAAGATACATATAAATGTGTGGCCTTAAGTGTATTTCCGACCCTTGGAGAGAGCCATTTCCCCCTACTTCTAGTGTTCATGCATAACAAGGCTACCCATATTCTGACCCCAGCTAAATACTCAAAGGTATAATATGCAGTGTTATCCCAAAGAAAATGATGAAGCCTACAGACTTATAGAAACATAATTCCTCTCAATCATCACTTATGACCCACTAGAAGTGTGTAGTGGTATCTGCAATGACCCTGCCCACTGCCCGGATTCTCTCTTTTCTTGTTATCTTTGAAAGTGGCGGATGTTTCTGGGCCCTAACTTTGTGTGTAACCCTCAGCCGATAACAGCGTTCAGCCCTTTTCATAAGTCTAACTCACACAGACACACAGAAATGGACAGGATGAAGCGCTGCATTCACTCACAGATCAACAATCCGGCTTGTTATTGCAGATTGTGTGTTTATTTGTGCTGTAGAACATAACCACCATGAAACTTTCCTCTGAATCGCTGCTTTCTACAGTGCTCCCTGTCTTCGGCTACATCCACATTACTGCGTTTCATGTTTAAGTGCCGTTTTGAGACAAAAACAACCTTCGTCCATATGAACCTGTCTGAAAGTATCAATTGACCATTCACATACACTGGGCATTGCATCGTTGTAAATAAACAGCTGATTGTCTGACACTGACTTTGAGGTTGAAAATCATGGATGTAGAAGTTGAAAATACTTTGGAGAAAGAACAACAACGGTGAAAAGTATGAGCAGGGATATATTAGCCTGGACCGACGACGAGGTGGAGCTGTTACTGAAAGGTACAGTATGTTAGCCTAGCCAACCGAGAAGACGTGCGTCGTCTTGCCGATTTCCGCGCTAAATGATGCGGGGCTTGCATGATTTCATAATCCTCGCATTTTAGTTAGCAGAAAAAGTTACATTTACAGCCATTTTCCCCTGTTGCCGTGGGAACGTTGTGAAGTGACGTTATGAAGTGACGTTATGAAGTGACGTTATGAAGTGACGTTATGAAGTGACGTTATGAAGTGACGTAATTACGCGACAAGTCTCTTTTTCATCAAACCGCAATTTTTGCAAGTTCCCGCGATTTCATTGCATAAAATTGCATAAGTATCCTGCACATTCCATCGCATTTTTTTTAAGAAAACGTGCATAATCAAGACATTTTTGCCCGTAACAATCACAAAAAAACTCCACATTTTTCTGGAAACATGTCACCCAGTGCGACAGAGTGGCTCACAGATGTGATTTTAACAATGATAGAGCTCTACGGCACAGAGGAAGAAGACATATCAGGCTTTGACACACACACAATAAGTGTTAGGCAGGTCGATACATTTGGGATTTTCATGTGATGTTGCTTTTAAAAATACAGAATATCACCAGGCTGCTCCTTTTAAAGGGGTCGCTCCCTTCTGTACAAACCAACTTCAGGTACAGACTAAAGACTGTCGACAGTGACACTATAGCCTATGTTTCTATTTATTAAAAAAGATTCTGGTGCCCCGTATAATGTGTATTTCTGAATCTGTTTTGTGTATTCATAGTGAGTAAAAGCACTGGATGTGAGACTGTATTTCCTCTGCTGGACTTAATCATTGTCTCTCCAAGCCAAAGGCCAACAGAGACGTAGACCTGAATCACTTCCCTGCCTTTGAATTCTTTCCTTGGTTCTCCACGTTTAAGAGCTCATAAGGGCCAGGATAAAAAAATACAGACAGCTAATAGGAAAAACTCCTGTGAATATGAGGGCAGCTTTTAAAAGCCCTGAGAGGGAGCAGATGTGTCCGTGTATTATTGAGATTCAGAGGAGGTGCAGTTGGGGTAGAGTCTGGAGCTGTGAATCAGGGTCACATTCTCAGTCTCCTTCCTACTCCATTTTGAAAGAATCTGTTATGATGACAGGAGACCTTCTGGGTTTTTCTGCAGCGAGCCAGGACCGGTGGAAGTGAACTCCCGACCTTTAGCTGGCTGAAGACGATCGATGAGAAGCTACCGAGAAAGTCAAATCGTCAGATGGTATGGATCAGGGCTGCGGTGCCGGATGGTTTATTACGGCGGCCGACAGCGGCCAACGCCCTGCGACTTAAAAAACACACACGGACGAAACACAAGCAAATTAACCCTTGTGTTGTCTTTTTGTCAAAATTCAAAATCAACACTTTTCTTGAAGCTTTGAATCAATGTTTTTACCCTGTTTGTCACTTTTTTGGTGTTTTCAACACTGCGTAACACTAATTTATTAACTAGTTTTACAGTTATTTTTGGAATTTATGGTCAATAAAACTTTTTCTTTTTCATAAACTGTTTATACTTATCTGTCTTTTATTGTCTGTAAAGTGACCTTGAGTGACTAGAAAGGCGCTGTTAAATAAAATGTATTATTATTATTATTATTATTTATATTATTATATATTATTATATTATTGAGTTAGAAAAGCAGAAATTAGGAATTATTGAGACTAAAATTAAAGGAATGGATGTTGATGATAATCACAGACTGGAATATGTCAACTTTTACTCTCAATACTATTTCAAAAACACTTCAATTTGGTTTCAAATGCTATAAAATTGAATAAGACGCCCCAAAATTAATGAAAGTAGAGATTTGTACTTGGCAAAGAGCGTTGTGTGGAATCAATCATGTTATTTTGGGGAATTAAAAAGAACATTGATATAGGACAACATGAGGACAACATGAAGACAACATGAGGACAACATGAGGACAACATGAGGACAACATGAGGACAACATGAGGACAACATGAAGACAACATGAGGACAACATGAGGACAACATGAGGGCAACATGAGGACAACATGAAGACAACATGAGAACAACATGAGGACAACATGAGGACAACATGAGGACAACATGAGGGCAACATGAGGACAACATGAGGGCAACATGAGGACAACATGAAGACAACATGAGGACAACATGAAGACAACATGAGGGCAACATGAAGACAACATGAGGGCAACATGAAGACAACATGAAGACAACATGAAGACAACATGAAGACAACATGAGGACAACATGAAGACAACACAAGCAAATTAACCCTTGTGTTGTCTTCCCGTCAAAATGAAATCAGCGATTTTGTTGACATTTTTTTGACTTTTTCTTACGTTTTTGTGTCTTTTTTCAACACTTTTAACCCTTTTTTTCAATGTTTGTCACTTTTTTGACGTTTTCAACACTATGTAACACTAACTAATTAACTTTAGTTTTACAGTTATTTTTAGAATTTATGGTCAATAAACCTCATTTATAGGAAATTATACCTAATGTTTGAGTTAGAAAAGCAGAAATTAGGAATTATTGAGACTAAAATTAAAGGAATGGATGTTGATGATAATCACAGACTGGAATATGTCAACTTTTACTCTCAATACTATTTCAAAAACACTTCAATTTGGTTTCAAATGCTATAAAATTGAATAAGACGCCCCAAAATTAATGAAAGTAGAGATTTGTACTTGGCAAAGAGCGTTGTGTGGAATCAATCATGTTATTTTGGGGAATTAAAAAGAACATTGATATAGGAATACGGGTCAAATTGAGGGTTAAGAAAACATTGTGCATCATTCAGCAAACACACTGGAAATACACACAACACAACCAGATACATAAACATGCTGCAAATATAGAAACGATGCAAAAAGAAAAGCACACAAACCCCGAAAAACAAATGCAACAAAAAACGCTGCATCCACATTACACAACGGAGGTTCTCCAGGCCTGTAGGGGGAGCTCCAAGTGGAACAGCTGGATTTTAGAGGACCTCATAAGCATACACACACAAAGCCGATACAGCATACCATTGGTAGTAGTTGTAGTAGTTGGAGGTGGTATAAGCCATAGATGGGAAGTAATGAAGTACAAATACTTTGTTAATGTACTCAAGTATTTTTTTACTCCTTACATTTTTAACACAAATATCGGTACTTTCTACTCCATCTACATTTTACGAAATTGTCTCGTTACTTTAGTTTTAAATAATTTCAGTTGAAACTAATCGGATGGGAAGGTACGCTGTACTTCCGCACCGCTACAAGACGAGTCAATAGATTCGGCGGCAAATCATTGCGGCTCGATGGCGGTAACGTTAGCGGTAACGTTAGCGTAGCATTATGGACGACGACTTCACTAAAAATAAAGAAATACCATGTATGAAGAATACCAGAGTAGTTTTTAACACAAGTATTTGTTCTTCTACTTGAGTACGGAATCGGCCATCTTTTTAAGAAATATTTAGTATTATCTCAGTCCGTAGGAAGCCGGAACCGGAGGGTCGCAGGTCCAAGTCCCAAATCCCCACACGGCCCAAAGTATGGTGGTGGACTGGTAGCTGGAGAGGTGCCAATTCACCTCCTGGGCACTGCCAAGGTGCTCTTGAGCAAGGCACCAAACCCCCAACTGCTAGGGTGCCTTTCCATGAGCAGCACCCCCCCCCCCCCACCCCCACCCCCACACTCTGACATCTCTCTATAAGTGCATGTATAGGACCTGAGCATGTGTGTAGTTCAGGCCTGTGTGTAACAACAACAGTGTAAAATGTAATTTCCTCTTGCAGGATTAATAAACTATACACTATTATTATTATTATTATTGTTATTAATTCAATAATCAAAACAAAAGCAAAGCTAATACCAAAGTGAATTTCAAAGACTTAAAAAGCATAGCGGTGCAGGGGATGACCTTCTCTAAATGACCTCAGGAAAAGCAGGTCTTGATCGTAAGTGTTTTGGAAGTTTATTCCATAACTGTGATGCGAAAAGCCGCTTCTGCATGTTTTGCATACAACATTATAATCTATTGCACCAAACCACCCTACAAATTAGTTAACCATCAACTCCTCCAGTCTGCCTGGTCACCCTCATTTCAAAAAGTTGCCCCAACTTGTCATTTCATATCCCGCAGACATGCAGCATATTAATATCCTCAGTCTGCATTTGCCTGAGGATGATTACAGAGCTTACCTCTCCATCACGGCACGCTAATGACGGCTGCCAGGCGCAATCAGGCGATTGATAGGTGGCATTTAGCCGTGACGTAGCCCAATGTCCTCTCACGGGGGAGAGCTCCCCGCAGGGAGGAGAGCGAGCCACAACCTTTCAATAATCGAAAGCCTCTCGCCCGCTGAAAGGCTGATCCTTTTGTTCTAATTAACCTGTGAAATGAGTTTAGCGTCTCGCTCTCCACCGCCGGCGCAACCGCTCTAATAGTCTGTGAACGGCTGAGTGAGTGAGAAGAATGCCAAGAGGTGGAAGGTCCGCCGGGTGATTTCCAACAGATGCTCTCTGTCTCTGATAGCATAAGCATCAAGAGCCGCGGTTTGATGTGAAGGGTATTAACTCAGGAAGGAGACTTCTTAGAAGATAAAATGTCTAACAGCACAAAAGCAAGTCGACATTCAGTATTACCTTCAGGAAGCTTCCTTTACAGTACCAGCACCCAGGGGTGAGAGGTTCAATTAATGAAACAAGTGCTCCCATCAATTCATTAATGAACTTTACTTATTTTAAAGATCAGTAATCCTGCTTCTTCTCACACCATAGACGTCCATTTATTTCTCCTCCGCACGCCCTTTAACCCTCCTGTTACAACGCTACTTTTGTTGAATTTGGGAGTTTTTTTAAATTTCATAGCATTTAAAAAAAAAAGATTAAAAAAAAGAGTTGGAAAAAGTAACAAAAATGTCAGAAAAAAATTCAAAAACGCAGGGAAACTTCCACAAACATGTCAAAAGGCGCAGAAAACAAATTTATAAAAATATCGGAAATAGTGACAAAAAAACTTGGATAAAAGCGACAAAAATGTCAAAATGTTGACTCCGAAATAAGTTGCCCGAGCGACGGGTAGACAACACAAGGGTTGTGCAAAAATTCACATTCATGAATCAATTCAAATTTCTTTTTTTTGTAATTTTGTAATGTAATACTAAATACTATAGTATTTAGTATAAATACATGTACATACTGTGAATCCCATTTTTAATTGATGCTGTAAATATACATACACATTTTATTCTGACCTTATTAAACATAAACTATTGACACAAACTGGACTGGGCATTGGAAAATACAACATAGCCACAGTATATATAAACCATAATTACTCCAAATACGGAAATATTTTATATTTAATATGCAATATGCGCTATACTTGAACAAAAATATAGCTTTTTAAATATGTTTCTGATGTACACCTCTCCAATTGGATGCTGGATGTCGACAAAAACAACTGCTAACATCAACTTTATCAACAATTTTAATAATAATTATTTTTAATAAAATAGTTTTCCGCTGTTTTGTGGCCAAAAATAAATAAAAGCATCGTTCAGACCAGGAAGTGCAGAAGTGTGAGATGGTAATTGTTTGATGTTTATTAGTTAGCATGTTGCAGAGTCTTCAAGTAAGATCATTTTTGAGTTGAGTATATTAGCACTTCATGCAGTAAAATTGAGGTTTTTATGTAACAACACACGCACACACACACACACACACACACACAGACACACACACATGCACACAGACGGAAGCGGCAGCAGCAGAGGAGCTTACTAAAGCATAAAGCCCCACTGATCCTTGATAGTTTTGATATTCTGGTGTTTTCCTGCACCACCAAACCCCACTGAGCTTGTATCTATTTCTGCAGACGGGAGAAAACGAAAAAGGAGAAGAGAGAAGAGGAGTGAGGTGGAAAAACAAAACAAATTCTCCGACATGACGCCTGAGGCGGCGAGGCTCTGCAGGCAGACCGGCTCTCCTTCATCTTCCTGCCGAACTGAGGAGAGGATTTTCAAACGGCGTCAGAAGCAGAGGGCATCCCCGCTAACGGGGAAGAGGGCCAGCGGCGTCGCTGTCAGTCAACACGCCATCCGGAGAGGCTCATCTGTCCCAGTGTACTGCTTTATATTTACACCCGTTACTGTAGGAAGGCCTGTGGGTCCCCTGATAACACTGTTGTATCCATGCGTGTGTGTGTGTGTGTGGGAAATGAGCCAACTTACTGTAGGTGTTAAAAACAACATCCTACCAAACCGCCTGCTGCTTCTTTGTGAGACCTTAAGGGTCTTGTTAATCACCGTTTAATTCACATTACAGGTTTATCAACAAGTCCTCCAAAATAAACAGCAATATAAAATGCGCAGCTCAAATCAGGCAATGAAAAAGTTCATAGCCGTGATATAATACCCACCTACAACGGCTATGATTTGAATTCCTTGGCACAAGAAGTATCACTATCAAAAAGTTGGAAAAACAAACTAATGGCTGGTGGGACGGATTAAAGCCGTTCATGTGCACACACACTGCATGACACAGAGCTGGTGTAACCCTCATGTTGTCCTTGGGTCAAATTTGACCCGTTTTCAGTTCTTTTTCTTTTTTTTGGCTCAAAAAATTATCCGTTGAAATATATCCATAGAAATATCAAAACCTTTGGCAAAAACATCAAAAAAAGCACCCACAACATTGAAAAAGTGACTAAAATGTCGGAAAAAGCGATAATAATGTTGAAAAAAAGTGACCAAAATGTGTTTTTGTTCACGGTCGACGGGAAGACAACACAAGGGTTAACATTGGCGAACCGAAGCAAATATCTCTGCTTTCTTCAAAGCCACCAGACACCTTTGACAAAAACAGAAAACAGGTGTTTTGCTGCGTGTCGGGCCGACCGACGTCCTTTAGCTGTGATACAATCACAACATACAGCGGCCTGTCGTGAGCTACACACCTTCTTAGTCGCCCATAACCACCTGGAAGCGTTTTCTAGCATGTCTCAAAAAATAAAACTGTCTCTTTCTCTGTTCTGCCTGTGTTTCGGGATCAGACTCGGGTTTGAATATGCATGGCTGAGCCGTAGCCATGGTTACCGGCTGAAGTGGGTTTGTTTTGGATCACTGCTTGCCTGTCATACTCTGCTTCTGACTGGCTAGTAGTCCTTAGCTAGGTACTGTCAGGGCACGCCCTCATACTCTGCTTCTGACTGGCTAGTAGTCCTTACCTAGGTACTGTCAGGGCCATCATACTCTGCTTCTGACTGGCTAGTAGTCCTTACCTAGGTACTGTCAGGGCCCTCATACTCTGCTTCTGACTGGCTAGTAGTCCTTACTGAGCTACTGTCAGGGCCCGCCCTCATACTCTGCTTCTGACTGGCTAGTAGTCCTTACCTAGGTACTGTCAGGGCACGTCCCCATACTGCTTCTGACTGGCTAGTAGTAGAACTTTTCTCTTACATTTAGGCTGTATCTTTGTACAAATATCAGTGTTGCTGAAAAGCCAAACTTGCTGTAAAATTTTACTAAAGAAATGTATGTGATGACTTCTCAGATACACCACTCACAGCACCAGCTTGACATGCAGTGCAATATATTAAACAATGCTACAAAATACCACATAAAGACGCTCTTAGAAGGTGAAATGAGCTTGTTAACCATTACAACAACCTGGGATAATGGCATGCTGACTTTCGACTTTCAGATCCTTTCCCTTCTAGATGATGTTAACACACACACACACACACACACACACACAGAGGTACAGTATAATCGGGTCTTTTCTAATCATTAATACCCAGGGCCATGTCATTACCATGCAGCTCTGCAGCGGGTTTGTTTTGAGTCCAGATGTGGCCGACCATCCACCGAATTCTGGCATCAATCTGCTGCTGTTGGCGGCTCGACCAGCCAAACAGAAATATAGATTTCCCCCCAAACACACAAACACACTCTCTCTCTCTCTCTCTCTCTCTCTCTCTCTCTCTGTAACGTTTACACTTGCATGCACATTACCTTTGGCTGTTGTTATCACACCGCACCCACTCAGTGACTCAGTGTATTGGTTGAGTGGCCAGGGGCTTGAAGTATTGAGTCCTATTACAGTGGTCCGAGTAGAGCGGGATGGCATCAATGTAAACTTGGTAAACGGGGGGGGGGTGTTCTTATGCTTCCAGGCACAACAATGAGCACAGACTTCAAAATGTCATTTGTGGTTGCTGGGCAGATTAAATGGATGTATACAGTTGATGCATTTGGGGGAAAGAAAGAACAAATCTGATTGAAGTCAGAGCAGCAGCTGCTGGCTGTTTGGCTGCAGTTAATAAAACAAGTTGCACTTTCGTCTGGATTTTTGAATGGATAAACCTTTTCAGACCTTCACCTGCACATTCATCTAAATGTTCTTTTTTTGCTCCCTGACCTTTAAAGTTGTATTTTCCTCTCAAAGCCCATCCAAAACCTTTAAACTCTTTAATCAAATTCTCTTTTGGAACTTCACTTTTACCCAAATTCTTCTTCAAAACTTTCTCCTCTTTTATCCATGTCTTCTTTGAAACCCAACCAAGGCTGGACTGGGTTAAACAATCAGTCCTGGACTTTTGAGACCCAGACCAGCCCACCAAAGCCAGCCGGGCACCACCCGTCCTAGCACTCCTCTTCACGACATGTATATACCAGCCCCTGATACTGCAGCTTAGCCGAGTGGTAAGTAAGATAGCGTGACAGTGTACTCACTGAGTCATGGCTGAAGGTCAGATGGCTAAAGGTTGAGGGTGGAGCATGGCCGTCATCAAGATATTTTGTGTTATGGTAGACAAGTCTGTAAGTTAAGCTAAAGATGCATCATGTACACATTATTTAACTGCTATAGTGAAATGTGCCTTCCTTTGCTAACACTAACATTAGCTTACTTCCCTCCAAACCATATTTGAACCATCTCAACCCTCTTCTACTTCTATCCAAACTTCTTCCAAATTTAGTTTTTCACCACCTAACTGTGCACCCAGTCTCAAGCTGTGACTGGCATTTGAAACACAGCAGTAGTAGACCCGCAGCTGTAGGCTACATCATCTATTCCTCCTCCCTTTACACTCTCTCCCAAAGGTTTACCACATTGACAAATGCTGGAAATGTCCTCTATTGACTGACAACCACTCCTGCAATAACTGACTGTCTTCAGGGATCAACTGGGTTCGGACGTCGACTGTTTAGCAGGGCGAAGAAAAACCTTGTTAATGGGGTCTGGGTGAAAACAAAAAAAACCCACAATTAAACCTAGGAAGAGAGAAGCTAAGGGAGAAAGAGGAGAAAGAATAAAATATAGACAGATGGAGAGAAATAATAATTGAAATGAACAAGACCAAGTGAGAACAGTGGAAAGTGAGGCAGAGGGAAATAATGAGCGGAAGATTATCCCAGGTAGAGTCGGAGAGGAAGGTGAAATAAGAGCGAGAAAATAAAGAAAGTTGTAGTGAAGGAGGAAAGTAAAGCAAGCCTGATAAGTACTCGCAGGTTGCATCAGGGAGCTGCAGGCCTGAATGACAAAGTCCCCATTAAACCAAGATGGAGTCTCCTGCCTGCAGCAAAGCGCAGCCAGCGCACAACTCGCTCAGGTGGATCCATTACAGAGACGTAATTAAAGGGAAGAACACAGTCATTTGGGTCACTGCTGCAGTTTAGGACAGCTGCTGAACAACTTCACAGAAAAGCTGCATGATTTCTGGATGGGGTGAAACCATACAATGGGTTCTTGAAGTCTGGATCTCTGCCATTGTATCCAAGTTCTGTATTGTTTCTGTTGTCTGTTTCAAGAATTGGCCCGATACTGACATGTTGAAGAGGCCACCACTGGTAAATGGACTGTATTTATGTAGCACTTTTCTAGTCATAACTACTCCAAGCGTTTTTACATGGTACAAGAACCATTCACACACATTAATTTGGCCGAGGATGCCATACAAGGGGCCACAAAATACACTGTACATTGACACAAATTTACACTCTGATGGTGCAGCATCAGGAGCAATTCAGGGTTCAGTGTCTTGCCCAAGGACACTTCAACATGGAACAGCAGGGCCAGCAATAAAACCACCAACCTTCTGATTGGTAGGCGACTGTAGTGATGGCCAAATGAAGCTTCGTGAACCACTGTCTTTACTTTCTGAGCCCACTAGATGACGCTCTTGGTTTTAAGAGAAAGGCCTAAGGCATTGCAATTCAGTATATGTTCAACCTATTGTTGAACAGAGAGTGGGCTGGAGTGTAGTCTAGACCTACTCTATCTGGTCTAGACCTGCTCTATCTGTAAAGTGTCTTGAGATAACTCTTGTTATGAATTGATACTATAAATAAAATTGAATTGAAATTGAATTGAATTGAATTGGGCTCAGAAAACAAAGACACTGGTTCACGAAGCTTTATTCGGCCATCACTAGGCAACCGCTCTTCCGCCTGAGCCACAGCCACCCCAAGGCGCAGTCAACATTTTAATCAGCTGAATGTTTTGACAAGGTTTTATAAGAGTTGCCTCAATCTGCGTAAATTTGAATGAGGTTGGGCATACACAAAGTGTAGGTCATGAATCGATTCGTACATATAGCTACAAAAAGTAATGAAAATGATCATTTGTATGTAGTCCACATATTTACTACTGTCATCACTACATTGACTGGCGCTGTATGCATGAACATTTGCGTAGGTAGGAGGTCAGGGAATGTTTGGGTCCTAAAACACAAGACTTGCAAGCGAGGGAACGGAGTTCATGTCCTGGAAGAAGTTAAGGAGAAGACTTTCACCCAGGAAACGGGTGTCCTACTTAAAGGGGCCTGTGTTTTAAGATGAACTGTTCTGGGGCATTTTTAGGGCTTTATTGATGATAGGGCAAGTTAGACTTGAAGGGGGATGACATGCAGCAAAGGGCCGGAGGTTGAAACCGAACCTGCAGCTTCTGCAGCAAGTACTGGGCCTCTGCATATGGTTGTGTGCTCTACCAGATGAGCTACCCAGGCGCCAATGGGGGACTGGTGTTTTAACCCAAATCACAATCTTTTTTTCTAATCTTAACTTATTGTTTTTGTGCCTAGACTTAACTGTTGTTGCTGCAGGATGCTCACCGTTTGTTGGCTAAACTTAACTGCAACGGCAGCTGAAACAACCGTAAGCCCACGGTGCTCTGTACCCGGCTCAAAGTAACCTTTTCTCTGCTAAATGTAACTGTAACGACCACTACTCTGTCATGTGACCAGCCGGTAGTCGCCATACTTTCATAGGGACATCATACTAATTGT
Organism: Percina caprodes; assembly: GCA_013375575.1. Lineage (NCBI taxonomy): Eukaryota > Metazoa > Chordata > Actinopteri > Perciformes > Percidae > Percina > Percina caprodes. Next base: position 550,889 of record JABXJD010000027.1, read on the forward strand.
TGTTCATACGTTTTAGTACAATATCATACAAACCTGTTCATGGAATGCGTTGCCATGTAGCAGTAAAAGCCCTTTCACATATTTCTACACTGAAAACCAATCTTGATCCGATTTCACTCCAATTTATAACTAATCAGAGACAACAAGGAAGGAAAAGGCCTGTAAGCTGACGGAAATGTATAGTGTAAAATCTGTTAAACCAATAATAACAGGAAAGGAGACCTTGAACAAAAGGCAACTGGCAATAAACAACTGTACATAATGAGTATGAACGGCTGTGGCTCAATGTGCCAATCGGAAGGTTGGGGGTTCAATCCCTGGCCCTGCAGTTCCATGTCGAAGTGTCCTTGGGCAAGACACTGAACCCCGAGTTTTCCCCTATGTTACGCCATCAGAGTTAAATGTGTGTGCATGTTTATCTGATGAGCAGGTGGCACCTTGTACGGCAGCCTCGGCCACAGTGTGTGAATGTGTGTGAATGGTGAATGTATCCTGTATGATGTAAAAAGCGCTTTGAGTAGTCGTTAAGACTAGAAAAGCGCTATATTACAACAGTCCATTTAAATTTAAACATACATTTGGTAAAAGAGACAAAAAACAGTAAGAATTCCAACACACAAAATATCGATGAATAAAAATAGCAGGCACAGCATAACAGACAGAGATTAAATATAACATTAGAAGGATATACAAGTATAAAAGCAGCCGAAATATAAACAAAAAAACAGAAAGGCAAAGGAATAAACAATAATCTCATCCTCCAGGCCTCCTTCAATCACTTTTTATCTTCTGTTAGGGCTTTCATATACGTATGTATCTCTCTATACATCTGTCTCTGTCAGCCACTTTCATTTTCCTGCATATCCTCCACCATCTTTCATTATTTCTCTCTCTCTCTCTCTCTCAGCCTCTCAGCCTTAATTGAAGCAGTAGCAGCAGGGCGAGTGAGGCGATACCTGATTAGGAGGTTAAACCAATGGTGCGGCCCGATGGTAGATCCATCAGCTAATAAAAAACAGGGACACGATTATATCTGCACCACGCTCTCGATCTCTTATTTGATTTTCAATTCAAAGGTGTCTTAGTGGCAGAAAAATCTCAAGCCTCTCCTCAAAACACCAAACATTGTATAAATCTTTCAGTTCATTCGTCCCATATCACATCCAATATCAAATCTATCAAGTGGCAAAAGATAAGACTCAACTATAATAGGGAAAAATCTTATAGTGGACCCTTGAGGATGCAATTTGTATTATACCTTACAATATAAAGTCCTTGCATTCAAGTATAGAGTTGGGAAGTGACAAGACACTGTTCTCCTTCCTAGACAATGTTAGATGACTAACAGTTGTGAAACTGAAAGCAACAAGGCTTTTAAAGAGGATTATAAATAAGATATGAGTTGATTATTAATACCCCTCTAATATGACCCATGCGCAGTTTGGATGAGGCAACCAAACAAGTTTTGGAAAATCCCCACTGGGGAAGTTACAATTTACACTTGTAATTTGGTCCACATGGGGGACTTGGACCAGCAACCCTCTGGTTTCCAACCCCACTCCCTACAGACTGAGCTACTACCACCCCCAAAGATCATGGCTTGGGTTATTCAATTGGGTTCATCCAACTTTGGGTCAACAGTTTGTGTTCGTCTTCTCCCTGTTTCAACATGACAGTCCCCCTGTGGACAAAGCCAGCTCCGTAAAGAAATGGTTTTCCCAGTTTGATGTGGAAGAACCTGACTGGTCTGTGCAGATTCCTGAACTTAACTCCTGTGACCCAGACTGGATCACCAACATCCCTGTTGGACCTCCCTGGTGCTCTTGGGTCTTATTGGGACAATAAGTCCTCCAAGCCATTTAACGTTATGGGTTGATTGTTCTTACCCTCTAATATAACCCAAAAGAGGGATTCATACATTTGCGTTTCGTGGTTGCGGTTTTGAACGCTGTTAGCGTTGTGAAACGGTCTTTAGGCACCAAAACTACTTTGTTAAGTTTAGAAAAAGACAGTTAATTGGGTTGAAATCAGATTTTATGTGACGCTGAAAGAGTAAAAGAAAAAAACTCACCATTACAAACTTTTATCTTCAAATGGATCGGTCAAACAGGACGTTTTAACCCGGGAGAGCGGGGATAAAGTCCTGCGTTTGTCAGGTTTCGTCACCTTATATCCTCTTTTTTGCCGTCATAATTACTACGGCTACTAGAGGGAGCTGCCACTAAAAATGTAAATATAGGTCGGAATTGCTACTTGAACTTGTGGGAGCGTTTTTCGGGGGAGGACAGTCTCAAATAGGACCAATTCCCTGCAGCAGGTTCCAACATGATTGGAAGCCTGAAACCAGAGTGGAGGCTGTTAAAGCAGAATATTAATGCCCATGATTTTAGAAAAACATGTTACATATGGGCATAAAATGTGTGTGTCCACATTCTTTTGGCTATGGAGCGCATCACCACTTATTTTGGGACCAAATTTACAGACCAACTGTTCTCTCCATCTTTTGACGTCCCCAACTGGGCATTTTATTGAGGCTCCCAGTATGTCCAAATCAAATTCTGGTGTCTGGTCAGCGGTTGGAAATCTCCTCCTCCTCACAGGAGTGACTGATCCAAACTGAGGACTCAAATCCAAATGTTTTTCCAAAAACAGCCGCACAGTCCAACTGTTTCCTCTTTACTGCCGTATGGGACCAACAAACATACACTTTTAATCAAATAAATGAGAGAATCTGGTCACCTAAACAGGGTCTGCAACTGTAATTTGTTGGTATAGATTTTGCTGAAGTTGTGTTTTCACCTATAATATAATATGCTCTTTCATTTGGGGCAGGGCTTTGAAAATAAGTGTGTACTATTTCAACTTTGGGAGTTTGGAGGTTTCTGCAGTTACTACAGAACTTCTATTTCTCTCCCTCTGGTTATACTGTTGTATTAATGGGATTTCTGACAACATGCATACAGATTTACACACACACACACACACACACACACACACACACACACACACACACACACACACACACACTTATTACTGCCTGCCTCAACTGAGGTTCGTCCCTAGGTGAGGTCGAGCTGCTCATAAAGCTATATGAGGTGTGGGATTAAACCTCAGTGTGTGTGTGTGTGTGTGTGTGTGTGTGTGTGTGTGTGTGTGTGTGTGTGTGTGTGTGTGTGTGTGTGTGCATATATAAGTGTGTGTGTGAGTGAATTGTTTCTAAAATGAAACTATATGAAAATCTAAAGAACACAAAACATTTTGAAATTTGCAGACTTACATCCCATCCTGCTCCAGGCCCTGACCTGTAATATATAATATATATGTCATTTTTTTTTGTGCCTTTTGACATTTTTATGCCCCCACACACACACACACACACATTTTTAAAGCTTTTTTGGACATTTTAGTAATTTCGATTTCAATGGTCTTTCATAAAAATTGTTTTTTTGAATGCTATAAAATTTAACAAAACATCCAAATTTAAAGAAAGCAGTGGGCTGATCATTTATTTTACTTGTTAAGAGCTTTGTGTGGAACAATCGGCGTTACTTTTCTTAAAATTTGGTTGAGAGACACTTTTCTGATACAGATTTTTTTTTTTTCAAAATGGGTCAAATTCAACCCGAGGACAACACAAGGGTTAAAACAAGATATTTCTACAATAAACACGCCAAATATGAACGACTGCTGATGGATAGTCAATGGGCTGCATGTGTCTGACTGAGTAATGTAATAAAAAGTAAATCCAGTCGGATAATCAGGCATGGTTAAGTACTACACCCCAAAATTAGAAAAGAAAAATAACGTCAGACATGTGGAATACAGTTGTATAAAAAGATTTTGGAGGAGAAGAAAACAAGCCAATGGTTCAAATAAGCAGAGAGGGATTAAAAGAGACAACACAAAAAGGAAAGAGGACTGAGCAGAGGATCAGAGAGGGAGCGAGAGAAGTGAACCATGAAGATAAACCTCCATCAGCAGCAGCAGCTTAGACTCTAATAAATGTTTGGTGTGGAGTAAATTGCCTGCTAGCTGCTGGTGTTTGACCACAGTCTGCTCTGTCACTGAGCTTTACAGCCTCTGAACTCACATCTGAAAAAAAAGCCCATCTGGGCCTCTCACACACACTCTCCACTGCTGAGGCCTGGAGAGCAAATAAACATTTATCTGCTCTGTGAATGCTGGAATATAGAAAAGAAAAGAAAAACATGTTAATTCTACAAGCTAGACATCGTGTTGTGGCCTGGATTTCGTCATCCTGTTGCTCTCCTCGTCCTTTCATTCCTTCAAGGTTTAACTTGACTTTTTATTACATTTTATTTACACGTTCTACTCATTTCTGTGACTACAGACGCTCACAAATAGATATAAAGAGGTGTTTTGATGCTGGTTTATCTCCAGCTTTGGTTCTTTGTGTACGACCACCAAAAAGACCAGAACAGAATCCAGAGGCCGTCACAAAGCCGGCTTTCTGTGTTGAGTGAAAGGAGTATTTGAAACACAGCTAAGTCGGTTCTTCTTCTGAGGCTGAATGAGTGTTTATCATTGAAATCACCTGGTGGAGGACTTGGCAGCCGTAAAAACCTGCAGATTCTTGGCTCTATATGGCACATAAAGGCCTGGGAAGGTGTATGGGAACATTTCAGTTTACATGTACCACACCAGAAAAATGGGAGAAAGGAAAAATAAATAGAAAAAATTAAAAATGATACTCATTTCTAAAACCAAAATGACAAAATGTAAAGACAACAGAGAAATCTCATTGGTCTCTCATCTTTCTAAATTTCAGAAATACACTTGACATCCAACTGAAGCTCAATAATTAAAATGTATATCACTTGTTTTTTTCCCATACAAAAGCAGACTTAATCTTGAACTTTTTTTTATTTAGAAAAAAGTGTGATTATTTAGTTAAAACCACTGTTTTAAAGGGAACTATGGAAGTATAACTGTGCCTTTATGCTAAGCTAATTACCTCCCAGCCGTATCCCATACTTCAGAGAGTCAGAGTCAGTGCAAAGTCATGCTTGGCTCTCAAACTCTGTTCAAACCCTTATCACTTTATTTACAATGTTAGTAGACATCACAATGTTTCTAAAGATACCACATATGGCAGGCTGGATATTAAGGAAAATGTGTGCAAAATGATGGACATTTAGAATATTTCCAAATGTTCCAAATGTTAGGGGAAAATCTGGGCTCAAGGCTGATATATTGTGGTATGAAGAACAGAATAAGTGGTTTGGAAGATGGATGGAAGGAAGGAAATGTGAAGGCAGTGTTTCTCCCTCCAGCTGAAGTTAATGTTACGAGCGGATCCGACGGTTTGAGACAAACACAGGAGCTAACAGCACATCTGTGGAACGTAGCAGCCATTAGCATCAACGCCGTTCCAGGCAGCGAGCCGTATCTGTTGCTGCAGTTGGACATTCTCCTCAGCTCTCTCTGTGTGTGTGTGTGTGTGTGTGTGTGTGTGTGTGTGTGTGTGTGTGTGTGTTTGGCTGTTGGTTTGTTTGCCTATCTGTTCTGTCTCTCGGCCACCTGTCACATGCCGTGATTTTACCTGGCGGTGAATGTCGCCGCTGGCCGAACCAACACAAGTCCCTGCCTTGTCCTTTTTTTTTTAGCAGGGGAAGGTCACCTATTTTTTTGGTTGGTACCAAACTAGTTAGTGTGTGGTGGAGTTACTTTTTATGACTTTCTCAAACTAAATATTAGAGAAAGTTTGAGGGCGAACCTCAACATTCCCAAACACAATTTGGCATTTTGAACAAAGCAGTTCCTTGTTTTGGCAACCCATTGTCCACAGCCCTGTAGTCCTACAGTTGTAAGAATGTATTTTTCCACTGAAAAGTAGGCCCTATGTTCTTACAGCCCTATGTTCCCACATTTCTAAGATTTCTTTTCAAAATTAGGTGCTATGTTCCTACAGTTTCCAAAATTGTGGACATAACCCTAACCCATGGGACCATTGGGCTGACCATGTGGCCGTGGAACCACTGGGTCATGGCACCATAGGGCTGTGGGAACATAGGGCTGTGGGACCATGGGGCTGTGGGACCATGGGACTGTGGGACCATGGGGCTGTGGGACCATGGGGCTGTGGGACCATAGGGCTGTGGGACCATTGGGCTATAGGAACATAGGGCTGTGGGACCATAGGGTTGTGGGGCCATAGGGCTATGGGACCATAGGGCTGTGGGACCATTGGGCTGTGGGACCATGGGACTGTGGGACCATGGGGCTGTGGGACCATGGGACTGTGGGACCATGGGGCTGTGGGACCATAGGGCTGTGGGACCATAGGGTTGTGGGGCCATTGGGCTGTGGGGCCATTGGGCTGTGGGACCATGGGGCTGTGGGACCATTGGGCTATAGGAACATAGGGCTGTGGGACCATAGGGTTGTGGGGCCATTGGGCTGTGGGGCCATTGGGCTGTGGGACCATGGGGCTGTGGGACCATTGGGCTATAGGAACATAGGGCTGTGGGACCATAGGGTTGTGGGGCCATTAGGCTGTGGGACCATAGGGCTGTGGGACCATTGGGCTATAGGAACATAGGGCTGTGGGACCATGGGGCTGTGGGACCATTGGGCTGTGGGACCATAGGGCTGTGGGACCATTGGGCTATAGGAACATAGGGCTGTGGGACCATGGGGCTGTGGGACCATTGGGCTGTGGGACCATAGGGCTGTGGGACCATTGGGCTATAGGAACATAGGGTTGTGGGAACATAGGACTGTGGGACCATGGGGCTGTGGGGCCATTAGGCTGTGGGACCATGGGGTTGTGGGGCCATAAGGCTGTGGGACCATAGGGTTGTGGGAACATAGGACTGTGGGACCATGGGGCTGTGGGACCATGGGGCTGTGGGACCATTGGGCTATAGGAACATAGGGTTGTGGGACCATAGGGTTGTGGGAACATACGACTGTGGGAACATAGGGTTGTGGGGCCATAAGGCTGTGGGACCATAGGGTTGTGGGAACATAGGACTGTGGGAACATAGGGTTGGGGGGCCACTGGGCTGTGGGACCATTGGGATGACCCCGACAGAAATATGCCCTTAGCATAGAGTCTCAATTACCCGTCAAATATAATGCTCAGACTGTTTCTCTTTACTTATTGTTTTAGAAAAACTTCCTAATTTCCTGAAATGTTTGCCAATTTGAGTTAAAAGTAGGCACCAAAACAACTTAAGATTGAAAGCCCTGTGGCAGTCAATGTGGTGCTGACAGTGATAAATATGTTGGATACATACAAATTACTGTGTATTACTTTTCATAGCTAAATATACAAATGTTTCATGAGAATACACTGTATGTGTATTTGCCATTGAAAATAGTCCCCAGCACATTTTATTTCTTTCTCAGCAGTGTTCCTTAAAAACCACAGGACCCAGCTGCATTTGTATGTCTCACAATATGTACGGTGACGTGACAAAATTTAGCCAAACGCTCACATGACAGTTAAGCTTAAGCTGAGAAAAGGTGACTGGCAGCCGGGAACAGAGCACTGTGAGTTGATGGGTGTCACAGTGGGTGTTACAGTTAAATTCAGCCACAAAGAGGTGACTGTCCTAGGGCGACGGCAGCTAAGTTCAGGAACCAAAACGACTAATTAAGATTACACAAAATATTGTGGTCTGGGTTAAAACACTGGTCCCCTTAAAGCAACACTAGAGAACTTTTCCCGCTTCGGTCCCCCTACAGGTTGGAAGTGGAACTGTCCCATTATGTCTCATTGGAACTACAGATCCGCTACATAGTGCGGTTATAGCCGGTAGAGAGCCGCCAAGCAAATGCAGAATACCCTTCACAGTTCACCCTGTTACGCGTTGATGAACCACTAAAAATATTTCGGAAACATTAACTCCCGAACCATGAATACTCGTTTCCTGGGTGAAAAACTAAGACTCTGAGACACCACAATACTGCACTAAGTGCAGCCTGCCCAATTGGATTATTTACATACTGTATTTATCATACTATTTAAGCAGTTGCACATTTTGGTATTTTCACCTTGTATATATTCAAATATTTGTTCTAGTAGTTTATTCCTATTATTATTTCATGTATATTGTATCCTAGTATTTCATTTATATTTATATTCTGTGCTGTGTGACTGATTTTGCTGCTGTAACACTATCATTTCCTGTTTTATTGGGATCAAAAAATATCTATCTATCTATCTATCTATCTATCTATCTATCTATCTATCTATCTATCTATCTATCTATCTATCTATCTATCTATCTATCTATCTATCTATTTATCTATCTATCTATCTATCTAGGTACAGTATCTATCTATCTATCTATCTATCTATCTATCTAGGTACAGTATCTATCTATCTATCTATCTATCTATCTATCTATCTATCTATCTATCTATCTATCTATCTATCTATCTATCTAAACTCTTGTGTTTTCTCCTTACCTTCTTCCAGGACATACACCCCCTTAAAATCCCTTTGTTTTAGGACCCATACATCCTCCGTAAGCGGATGTTAGCGTTCTGATACAGTTGCAGTTATATGTGGTTTATACAGTAATAAATACGTGGAATACATATGACATTATTTAACGTAGTCACATGTGCAAATGGTGATGAGAACAGCCTGACTGATTTCAGACAATATTTCTACCATTTTACATTTGTCAGAAACAGAAAAAAAAACATTTTTTCCCCCACTTGTTTTTACCGGTGCCCCGTTGCCTCACCAAAACACTTAAGGCCACTCTGGTTTGCTTCATGCACATGTTGTATCCATGGTAACAGCTGTAAACAGCCCTTGTCATGCGTGCAGTCCCCAGCAGGAAGCTGACAGTTACATCTGAGATGGTCTTGTTATTAAAAATATCATTTATCGGAACAGAGTTTGGTGCAGAGCTGTTGTTGGTGTTTTAATAATGATAATGTCTGGGCTACCATTGTGAAGTTAATTTTTCCCCCCATATCATATATTAGTATTAACACTGCTAACGCAGAGGAATATGCACTGTGTCTGACAGACAAAAATCAATGCGCCATTCTGTCTCTCTAATATGCTTTTATTATTTTTAGATGCATCATTTTGCAGTGGGACTGATTATTGATCAGTTATCTGTGAAGGAGGCTTGTTACCTGTGAAGCCCTTTAGTCCACAGAGGAGAAGCCGTGGATAAAGAAATGTTTGATCTGACTCAACTTGATTTGAGTCTTTGAGGTTTTGAAGCGGCAGTAGTTATGCGCAGGTTGCTGCTGCCCTCCAGTGTCTCCTGCAGCTTCAGCAGCTCTGTGATCAACACACTGAGCAACATGATGGACTGTTAGTATGGCCATTGAGTCATAATGCAACAAAGATGGAGGGAATTCATGCTCCAAGACACTTTATTGTCTTTGTATGAACACACCGAAATTACGTTGGTGGCAATCAGTCCAGCAGCAGTGAATAAATAAATGAAAACAAGATAATAAGAAAACAATTAAAAGAACAAAAATCACACATAAGAAGACATAGCACATAGTAGTCATGTGAACCTTTGCAGAGAGTTTTTTAAAAGTGTAAGGCAAGGATGGAAAGAAAAGGGATGGAAGGAATAATGGAAGGAAAGGAAAGGAAGAATTAATAAGGAATGATTGGAAGGAAGGAAAGAAGACGGGAGCCAGGAAGTATTTCAGAGTTTTTCAGTCTCTGGGGGCGTTTTCACACCTGTAGTTTGTTTGCTTTGCACTGAATCAGTGGGTGAGTTTAGTAAACTTGGAGCGATAACATTAGCTCAGATTGCTAAGCTACCTGACTACAGGAGACATTAGCTCAGACTGCTAAGCTACCTGACTACAGGAGACATTAGCTCAGACTGCTAAGCTACCTGACTACAGGAGACATTAGCTCAGATTGCTAAGCTACCTGACTACAGGAGACATTAGCTCAAATTGCTAAGCTACCTGACTACAGGAGACATTAGCTCAGACTGCTAAGCTACCTGACTACAGGAGACATTAGCTCAGGCTGCTAAGCTACCTGACTACAGGAGACATTAGCTCAGGCTGCTAAGCTACCTGACTACAGGAGACATTAGCTCAGACTGCTAAGCTACCTGACTACAGGAGACATTAGCTCAAGCTGCTAAGCTACCTGACTACAGGAGACATTAGCTCAGACTGCTAAGCTACCTGACTACAGGAGACATTAGCTCAGGCTGCTAAGCTACCTGACTACAGGAGACATTAGCTCAGACTGCTAAGCTACCTGACTACAGGAGACATTAGCTCAGGCTGCTAAGCTACCTGACTACAGGAGACATTAGCTCAGGCTGCTAAGCTACCTGACTACAGGAGACATTAGCTCAGACTGCTAAGCTACCTGACTACAGGAGACATTAGCTCAAGCTGCTAAGCTACCTGACTACAGGATACATTAGCTCAGACTGCTAAGCTACCTGACTACAGGAGACATTAGCTCAGGCTGCTAAGCTACCTGACTACAGGAGACATTAGCTCAGACTGCTAAGCTACCTGACTACAGGAGACATTAGCTCAGACTGCTAAGCTACCTGACTACAGGAGACATTAGCTCAGGCTGCTAAGCTACCTGACTACAGGAGACATTAGCTCAGGCTGCTAAGCTACCTGACTACAGGAGACATTAGCTCAGGCTGCTAAGCTACCTGACTACAGGAGACATTAGCTCAGACTGCTAAGCTACCTGACTACAGGAGACATTAGCTCAGACTGCTAAGCTACCTGACTACAGGAGACATTAGCTCAGACTGCTAAGCTACCTGACTACAGGAGACATTAGCTCAAGCTGCTAAGCTACCTGACTACAGGAGACATTAGCTCAGACTGCTAAGCTACCTGACTACAGGAGACATTAGCTCAGGCTGCTAAGCTACCTGACTACAGGAGACATTAGCTCAGACTGCTAAGCTACCTGACTACAGGAGACATTAGCTCAGGCTGCTAAGCTACCTGACTACAGGAGACATTAGCTCAGACTGCTAAGCTACCTGACTACAGGAGACATTAGCTCAGACTGCTAAGCTACCTGACTACAGGAGACATTAGTTCCAGAGTTTGGTCCGCTGTTGGTGCACACCAGAGTTTGACAGAGCCCAAACAAACTGCACCAGCGGGGCAAACTCCTCCCTTGGAGAGAGTTTTGATGGTCTTGTATCAGTTAATGGGACAAACAGGGAGATTTATAGGCTATACTGTATGTTGCATGGTGTGTGTCTTAACCGCTAGGCCACTAGAATGGCAAACGTCTTACCTTTCCACACAATTGCTGGGCTAAAATATGCAGTGCAAGACATTAGGGTCCCTATTTTAGTCACAGAAAGACAAAGACAAGTACAGAGTCTCTTTGGACATGGACTTTGTGGGCGTCTCCAATATTGGTTCACATAGCAATAAACTGAATCCCCATGACAATACACCATGACAATGCAAAAATCACTTCCAGCTAGTCAAATAGGAGTTGATTTGAATTGTGAAGTCAGCAAATTTGTTCATTCTTCTGTCAATTTCAGCCGTAACTCTAATATTTGTAGATAGACATTATGTATAGATAGATAGATAGATAGATAGATAGATAGATAGATAGATAGATAGATAGATAGATAGATAGATAGATAGATAGATAGATAGATAGATAGATAGATAGGTGTTTAAGAATCTATCTATCTATCTATCTATGTCTGTCTGTTGTCTCTGCTGTGCTTATGTTCTATACAGTGTTGCTATGCTATAGCGTCTTTGATAAACCAAATCTAGCGTTAGGAACAGCACCACGTGGTCGATTTTGCACGTTGAATCTCTGTTGTGGCAATGAAGCCAAAGCAATTATACAATTCTGCAAGACACATTGCTGATGAAAGCAATCCTTTTAACAACAGGAGAAAACAATGACAACAAGTTCCCCTGCTGATTTCTCTGTTCTGGTAGATTCATTTTCAACTGAGTTATTAACCTTACTGAACTTTTAAAATGAAATGTGATGTTATTTTTTAGTCATCCTGTTCCGCTCGCCAAAAAACAACTAAGATTCAATTCTATTTAAATTCAATGTTATGTATAGTATCAAATCATAACAAGAGTTATCTCAAGACATTTTACAGATAGAGCAGGTCTAGACCACGCTCTATAATTTACAGATAGAGCAGGTCTAGACCACGCTCTATAATTTACAGATAGAGCAGGTCTAGACCGCTCTATAATTTACAGATAGAGCAGGTCTAGACCACTCTATAATTTACAGATAGAGCAGGTCTAGACCACTCTATAATTTACAGATAGAGCAGGTCTAGACCACTCTATCATTTACAGATAGAGTAGGTCTAGACCACTCTATCATTTACAGATAGAACAGGTCTAGACCACACTCTATAATTTACAGATAGAGCAGGTCTAGACCACTCTATAATTTACAGATAGAGTAGGTCTAGACCACTCTATCATTTACAGATAGAGCAGGTCTAGACCACTCTATAATTTACAGATAGAACAGGTCTAGATCACTCTATAATTTACAGATAGAGCAGGTCTAGACCGCTCTATAATTTACAGATAGAGCAGGTCTAGACCGCTCTATAATTTACAGATAGAGCAGGTCTAGACCGCTCTATAATTTACAGATAGAGTAGGTCTAGACCACTCTATCATTTACAGATAGAGCAGGTCTAGACCACTCTATAATTTACAGATAGAGCAGGTCTAGACCGCTCTATAATTTACAGATAGAGCAGGTCTAGACCACTCTATAATTTACAGATAGAGCAGGTCTAGACCGCTCTATTATTTACAGATAGAGCAGGTCTAGACCGCTCTATAATTTACAAGGACCCAACATAGTAAATGAACATTGGTCCTTTCCATATAAGTATCTTTCTTTACAACAATTTAGGATTTTAATTTAATATTTGCTTTATAGAAATAGATGTATTATGTAAAAGGAAAAAATTGAAAATAAAATAAATTCTCTTTGCAGTTGCCGTCAGAACTGGAGGTTGTAAACCTCAGGTGAGATAAATCTACAGGGGGAAAACCTCCCAAAAAAAGAGTCTTTTTATCGCTTCTCTTTTCATCCACCACTTGGCAGGAATTTTGCCAAAACGATCAATAACTTCTGCCTGAGCTGAAGAAAACCAGCGGAGTTTTAGAGGATGTGTGTGTGGAGTGAAAATAGCAAAAGTCAGCTCAAAGAAGAAGCCTACGGCAAGCCTGGAGGCCAAAACCCACAGTTTAACACTGGAGGAGTTCTACTAAGATAATACAAAATACTTATACTGTGTTTTAAACGTGTTTACATGAGCTGTGTCAGAGCAGCAGGAGTTAGTGTACAGTAGAAACTGTGTTTTTTAAAGTACAATGAGATTCTCTGTTAATATGAATGTGTCTTATGCTTTACTGAGATGTGTTACAAGTGTGTGTGTTAGAGTTTGAAAGTGTAGGCGGTGCAGCTCTACTTTAACAGCCGACACAATCCAAAGTGTTGTTTGCAGCTATTCACTTGTTTGAGTTAAACATATTGCAATATTCTGCGATATATTGCAATTTATAACCTTTTTTTTTAACTTTTAATTTTTCCCAATTTTCAAATGACATCCCCCTGTTTCATCTTAAAAGATCAATTTCTCTGTTTTCTCATATCAATTCAATGTTATTGCTGCAAAGTGGGTTTGTCCTGGGTAAAACATTGATTCTTGGCACCTGTGTATTGATACTGTATTGCCACTGAAAATATTGCGATACTATGCGACACTTCGACATGAGACTGCAGGGCCAGGGATCGAACCACCAAGGACACTTCGACATGGGACTGCAGGGCCAGGGATCAAACCACCAAGGACACTTTAACATGAGACTGCAGGGCCAGGGATCAAACCACCAAGGACACTTCGACATGGGACTGCAGGGCTAAGGATCGAACCACCAAGGACACTTTGACATGGGACTGCAGGGCTAAGGATCGAACCACCAAGGACACTTCGACATGGGACTGCAGGGCCAGGGATTGAACCACCAAGGACACTTTAACATGGGACTGCAGGGCTAAGGATCGAACCACCAAGGACACTTCAACATGGGACTGCAGGGCCAGGGATCGAACCACCAAGGACACTTCGACATGGGACTGCAGGGCTAAGGATCGAACCACCAAGGACACTTCAACATGGGACTGCAGGGCCAGGGATCGAACCACCAAGGACACTTCAACATGGGACTGCAGGGCCAGGGATCAAACCACCAAGGACACTTCGACATGGGACTGCAGGGCCAGGTGACCACTCTACCACCGAGCCACAGCCGCCCCAACGGTAGCAACCTGCGCATGTGATTGGTCCCTTGTCAACTTTGATCGAGAACGTTAGCGAGTAGTTTGCAAGACTGAAATTGCGAGTAGGGAGGTTGGTTAGGGTGGTGGATGCGTCAAACAACACAGGACCTTCACGCAGGAGACCGGGATTCGTGTCCCATTCTTGTCCCGCGTGTCACTGAAACGTACATTTTGTAACCCCACCCACCATCTTTTCCTAACCCTAACTGTCCCGTTCTTGTGCTGCAGGTCGGTGAAACGTACGTCCCAAACCCAGAGCTTCAAAAAGTGACGCCAAGAGTCCCGACGTCAAAGGAGATTTTTAGCGTGAATAACCACGGCCACACTCTAAGAAATAAATCCGTAAAATGACAGAAAAAAAAGTTCTGGCAGCTCATTAACCGTGATTAAAAACCAAAATTGAAGAAACATTTTCTGTTATTTCAAACGTTATTTCTCTCAGATAAAGTCATTATTAAGCTTGTTTCAACGCTTCTTATTTACTTTTTGGCGTTTTTTAACACATTTTCAAGGCTTTTTGTTCCACTTTTGAAGCTTTTTTGAGGCGTCTGACGCTCCCTCATCCAGGGACCTACTGGGGAAATGTAGACGGAGCACAGATAAAGTCCCATAATGCAATCTGAAATAAATATACACAAATACAACTATGAATCACTTTCTATGGACAATTTCTGTTAGAAAACATACAGTCATACAACTGTTAATAAACAGAAATTTCTGCTGAGTGCATATGACCAAGCGTCCGTATTTGTACAGCAGGAAAATGAGATTGTGTTGTTGAGTTTGTGTTGTTGAGTTTTATCAACTGAAAGTCTCATGTCGTGGACAAATGAGTCAACAACGAGGTCAAAACATGAGGAAATGAAAATTATTTCAAATTGCTATCAGCCAGATAACAAAGAAAGACATTTTGACTTATCAGTTAAAGTTAAAGGATGGCTTTCAAAGAGCAGTAGTTCTTGAATGTATATTTTTAGGCTATCATTCAGTCGGCCCACTATTACCTGCCATGCTTTTTGTGACGTGTCCATTTTATGACAGAGGCCGAGTTATCTTGTTTACATACTACATGCTTTGCTCCCTCGTGTATGTGGCCATAGAACAGAAAGGCACTGAAGAAATTGGACTCTAAAATCTAGAAACTATAATTAAAGATAATTAAGTGATAAATTCCATGCACACTATAAACATGAATGTTATTTCCTCCCTAGCAAAATATAAAGTAAAACCCATTGGGGTGTCCTCTCCCTGTTGTCACATGAACGTACAGCAGCCTACAACACTATATAGTTACTGGTCTAGTGAACTAAGGCTATAATTTGGGAGGATTGTACAATTAGGATATGTTCTTAAAATTGTACAATCCTCCCAAATTATACTTGTTAAAGAATACAAAAAATCAACTAAAATAATTGAAGGTGCATTGGTCCATTTTGCCCTTAGTAACAGACTTCATTTAAGACACATTTGCAACTTTATCAGCCTTTTCTACATAATATATTCACCAAACTTCACCAAACAACAATATGAACAGCGGTCTTCATTCAGCAATACAACTGTAACAATGTCACATGAATAATTATAAAAAAAATAAAATAATAATTGGTCTCAACAGTCCCTATCTGAACAGCAATATGCACATGCTGTATTTGAATGCAGGCTGATAACAAGAAGGTAAACCCACTGCTTAGTGAACAGAAAAGGCTCCAGGATTATTAAATCCTAGCTGGTCCCGACGAGAATAGCAGTACAGAATAAATCGCCATGGTAACTTAAGTGCCTCTGCTTTTGTGAAACCGAGTCAAGGCTAAATTGAGCCAGGATAACTGGGATATCCCGGCTTAAACCCTTATCTTGGTTTTGTGAAATAGACCTCTGCACCACAAAGCAAACAGTCTTCTAGCGATTCAGCCAATAAGGATAATAATAAGAAGGATTTGGGGGTTGGTGTGCAGAAGCACGGAAGGGAGGGGGAGATGAGGAGGAGGGAGGGGCAAGCTAGCCTCAGTTTTGAAAATACTTTGAACGTCAATAAGAAGTGGCGTCACCCAACATGGCTTAGAGCCCCTTTAAGCTAAAAAGAGTGAGTTAAAGTTACTTTACTACTTTGTATTTTTACTCTTGTCCCCGTCCGACGCACTTGTCTCACGTTATAGAAGTATTTTTCAATACAACCAACACAAATTAGCCTTTTCGTACAAAATAAATATTAATATTATATAAATTATCAGCATTTCTGCAGAACTTTTACTCAACAAAGTCTGTTTTTTTCAAGATTTGCCGTTTGTTAAAGCCGTTAAAGGCTTTTAAAAAATCTAATTTCAGCAACAGAAAGTGAGACAAGAAGTGTTTTCACCAAATCTGAATGTAAGAAATACACTCCTCGTTGTGTTGGATGGTGCCCATTGAATCCTTAGAAAATAAGATCAGCAGAGATTAGAAATCCCAAATCAGAAAAAAACAGGTATCCGTGTAAATGAATAACAATATTTCCAGCTCTTTCGTCCTCTGGAAATGACTGCAGCAAAATGAAACACCTGTTGCTGGAGCACTGTTTCTGTGCGTCTGCTTTTATTTATTGTTTCTTTATATATATATATATATATATATATATATATATATATATATATATATATATATATATATATATATATATATATATACTGTATATGTCCAGCGAGGCCCGGCTGTGTTTTATTCTGCAGGAGGTGAAACTACTTCCCCTCCTCCACTTCAGCTCCTCCTGGGACTCACACTGCGGCCCAACCATCTTCACCCCTCCACCATAAATGAGTTTCCACTCTGCTTGTATTATTGGGCTTTACAAAATAAAACAACAGTGCTGTTTTAATAGACTTTTTATTGGATTTTTTGGTTTCTCTCACATTCGGTAAGTCACAGGTGACACATTTAATAGCAAACTGTGCATTAGCGGTTTCCAGATCTATTTCCTGCCTTCGAGGCTGCTGCTTCTCTCCCTCTACCTGTTTACTCTCCATCTATGGGGGGAGGAAAAGTGTTTGTTTTGCTCTTCCTGTTCCTCAGTAAATCTAAACGGGACCAATTTGTCTTATAAATTAATATTTCCTCCACAGACTCAGATCGTTGTTGAGATAAATGCATGAAGCTCACTGGAAGTCTCTGGAGGAAATCTGGACTTCAACTGTGGCTAAAGCAAGTAGGAACTCCTGCAAACTCACAGCACTAAGTTTACTAAAACAAAAGCAGTGGAAACAACTTGATTAATGTGTATAAAGGTCTATAAAGTACAACAGAAAGCTGAAAGACAAAATACTGTAAGGGGGATGCCAAAATGTGAGGAGGAGGAGGAGAACGGGAGTGGTTCATGTAGAAGAAAAGTGAAGCAAAGAGTATTCCAAGTCTTGTATATAAATAATAAGAAAGACAATACAGTCTGGATCTATGGAAGCATAAAGCCTGACATCCGTTGTGTGGCTCACATGCAGTGTGTCTGCTCTTAGTGTGTGGCCATTTGTCAAAATCCGTTCACTTCGAGAAACAACAACGAACTCCGAACACGCTGAAAATGTCAAGTTTAAAAGAAAATTTGGATGGTGCAACATGGCAGGCCTGCTTGGTTATTTCGGTAAATGATTATGAAGATTTACAAGGAATATGTTTGTGGCATTGACTCTAACTGGGACGTTTTGGGATTGATTGGTCGGATTGCTGTGGACGAAGTACACATGGAGCTACACTGGTAAGAGATAATGAGGTGTGACCATGTATCAGCTGATTTAAATAGCTCACGTTGGTGTGAATAGTTAACTTAATATTGGATGTGGCGTTTTCTTTTGCAGGGTGCAGATGTTCCACCAAAACAAGTTCCTTCCCAAGACTATTCTGCAGAGCCGTCGTCGCTGCGTCCGGAGCTTAGCGCCGCCCAAGACGATTGTGATTGGTTTAAAAGAAATGCCAACAACCCAGAGAGTTTCTTTCTCCTATCCTGTAATGTGTCTGCGGGGTAGCCAGACCTTACTCTGCAGCTCTTTGGAGATAGGTCTGGCTAGACTGACAATCAGTCAAATACGTTTGATCTAATCTACAAGTATTTCTAATAGTTAAAACCTCAAACTTCAATTGGTCCAGAATTCAGCTGACCGCATCATAACCCTAACCCCCTCCATCCACCACATCACTCCTGTCCTCCAGCAGCTCCACTGGCTCCCGGTCCAGTTCCGTATCCAATTCAAAGTCCTCCTGTTTGCATTCAAGGCCATCCACAACCCCCCCCATATTTGTTTGATCTCCTCCAGCGTCCCACTCCCTCCCGCTCCCTCAGATCCTCTTCCTCCATACACCTGTCTGTCCCCTCGGCCCGTCTCACCACCATGGGGGGCAGAGCATTCAGCCGCTCTGCTCCTCATCTCTGGAACTCATTACCTCCCCAACTTAGAAATATTGTTTCATTTCCCCCCCCAAAACTGCCTTTTCCACTTGAATGTCTGTTGCTCTGCCTTTTCTGTTGTTTTTGTGTATAGTATTTTTTTACTATATTTTTTGTATACCCTATACGGCGTCCTTGAGTGCCGAGAAAGGAGCCTTTAAATAAAATATATATTATTATTATTAAATTTGACTACTGAAAACATACAAAAACAGTTCTTAAGAACATATGAAGTAAACAGCTTAATATGAATAAATCAGGCTATTGCAGCATACCTGCTGCCTGAGAGCAATCAACGCTCATCAGGGAGAATTAGACTCACCTGGACTGGACTGGACTGCCATATAGGCTGGTAAGGGTTCACACACTGATGTCTACCAGACACGAGAAGACTGTGAAAAGGCTGAAGTCTGAGCCTCTCACATCTAAAGACAATCTGTCATAATGCCACTGAGTTTTTAGTCACAAACTTACAATAATATCAAACTCAATCAATTAAATTTGTTGAAATATCAAGACTGGAAAAGACTAACTTCAGAGTTTTATGACCACCTCTTAGGATGCCCCAACTCTAGCAGGACTCATGATTTAATTCCATTATGGGTTTTTTTATATGTAAAGTCGGCATCACATGTGTGTTGGTTAGCTGCATTTGGTTGAGTTCCTCTTTTGTGTAATGTAACATGAACCCATTTTGATCCTGAGTATGTGGTCTCCCTAAACATACAAGCAAAGAATAAAAGAATAAAGCCACAAAGCTTCTTTAACCCTCATGTTGTCTCATGTTGTCCTATATCAATGTTGTTTTTAATTCCCCAAAATAACATGATTGATTCCACACAACGCTCTTTGCCAAGTATAAATCTCTACTTTCATTAATTTTGGGGCGTCTTATTCAATTTTATAGCATTTTAAAAACAAATTAAAGTGTTTTTGAAATAGTATTGAGAGTAAAAGTTGACATATTCCAGTCTGTGATTATCATCAACATCCATTCCTTTAATTTTACTCTCAATAATTCCTAATTTCTGCTTTTCTAACTCAAACATTAGGTATAATTTCCTATAAATGAGGTTTATTGACCATAAATTCCAAAAATAACTGTAAAACTAAAGTTAATAAGTTAGTGTTACGTAGTGTTAAAACTGTCAAAAAAGGGACAAACATTTGGGGAAAAAAAGCATCAAAAGTGTCAGAAGAAAAGGGACAAAAACGTAAGAAAAAGTTAAAATTGTGACGGGAAGACAACGCCAGGGTTAGGCTTTGTCCATCCACCCTGGTGACAGTCATTCAGGTTAATTTCTTATTTCTCTGCCTTGCCTTGGTGTGGTTTTATGGCATTAAAAAGGGTGGATGCTGTTATGCTTCAAAATATCAAACAGCAGTACTGGCCAGTCGTAGGTTTGACTCAAGTCTCACATTGAGAAGGCAGCGTCATTTCTCTGTTACTGCCACCAGGTGGTGCTGTTTTTATTATTTTTTATTTTTATTATGAAGGTCTCTCCTGGGTGTAATGTTTCTCTCAAACACCAGAGAGAGATCTAAACAAGAGGAACATTTAAGCAGTACACACACACACACACACACACACATTTAGTCACTTGTGAGAACTTCAATCATTTTTTGGTTCACCCAAACCTTAACCATCCATCATTCTAACCTTTGCCAAAAAAATAATATTCACCCTAAAATAAGCAGTTGACTTTGTGGGGACCAAGTGTTTGATCCCACAGAAGGAAGGCGAGTCCCCATAATGCAAGCAGATGTTTACACAAACACACACACACATACACACACTCCAAGTCTCTGAAGACTGAGGATTCACACACTTACTTGTGTTTTTTCTAAAGTGCATATTTCCATTTTGTATTAGCTATACTTGTGATTTAGTTTGAAACATGATGGCCTCGTTGTTGCATTTTACACCCTGTATTGTGTATTAAGTTTGGAGGTAAAACACACCATGCACTCACGCGTGCACACCTACAAACATAACCACAATATGTTGTCTCTTTGTGTCTCTACACCAAAAGAAAGGCTCAAGCCAGAAGGCGTTGGTGTACTTTTAAATGTCTTGTCCCAAAAAGATTTATTTCTTTGAGTAGGGCGATGCACATTAATCAACATTTCTGTAAAATTAGCCAGTTGGCTAATTTTCAACTGTAGTGCTAGTTACCCAGCATGCATGTCTTTATGGTGGGAGGAAACCCACGCAAACATGGGGAGAACTGTGCTACCCACTGAGCCACCGTGCTGCCCAATCAATTAAAGCCCTTCTTATTACTTTTTGTAACCAACCATAAGTACCTGGATATGGTTTTTATATGGACTTATATGGACTTTATATGAACTCTTCTTCCTCTGTTTGACAAATAACATTCAAAACATGATGAATGAAATTCAGTTCAAACATGACACACCCTTTTATTGAAAAAGTTACAAAACAAAAAAAAGTTTCAATGAAAATGTTTTACAAAAGTTTTCATAGTACAACAAATAAAAAAATATAAAAAGACTATGTACAAAGTGCTGCTCATCTGGTTTGCAAAATATAGTAAAAAAAAAAAAAAATGGATGAAGATGAACCAATATCTTAACCCTCATGTTGTCCTCGGGTCAAATTGACCCGTTTTCCTATATCAATGTTATTTTTAATTCCCCAAAATAACATGATTGATTCCACACAACGCTCTTTGCCAAGTACAAATCTCTACTTTCATTAATTTTGGGGCGTCTTATTCAATTTTATAGCATTTGAAACCAAATTGAAGTGTTTTTGAAATAGTATTGAGAGTAAAAGTTGACATATTCCAGTCTGTGATTATCATCAACATCCATTCCTTTAATTTTAGCCTCAATAATTCCTAATTTCTGATTTTCTAACTCAAACATTAGGTATATTTCCTATAAATGAGGTTTATTGACCATAAATTCCAAAAATAACTAAAACTAAAGTTAATAAGTTAGTGTTGAAAACGTCAAAAAGAGTGACTAAGATGGGACAGAAACATAAGAAAAAGTAAAAACTGATAAAAAAAGCCTCAACAAAAGTGTTGATTTTCCATTTCGACGAGAAGACAACACGAGGGTTAAGAGATAACTGGAGAGTTATTGCTACTTAGACTTCCACAGTATTCCCAAATCATCCCGGAAGAGCGTAGACGGCAATCCTAAAGGAGTTAATCTTGGATTCCAGAGTTGGAGAACGGGTCATCCAGACGAAGCTTTCAACGGTCAACAAACACTTCTTCTTCTCTACATTCAGCTGGTTTCTGTTTAGTCTTGCGGGAAAAAGCAAAAGACAATGCAACGTTTCCTTCTGGCCGCCGGCACGCTTTCTGCCGGGCAAAACACTCAACTGTAGCCAAGTTGATTGTGTCTCGACAGACGCTTCGTCCGTCCAAACAGGATTGAGATGACACGAAAAGTAGACCCATTTTCAGCTTTGTGATTCACCGTTAATGTTCCTGCCTTCACTTCCTGTTTTCCTACACATCATCGTCTTGTTGTTCCGCTGTACTTCCGTCTTTCAGAGTAGATATTCTGAAACTAAATCTTCAGTTTCTCCTTTAGTCTACAGACTTGTCTGTCTGTGTTCGCCATCCCAACCCGTTCTCACTCCGAATACGTAAGATACGGACGTTAGGACAGTGGCTGTCCGCTGTCTGATGCGATGAAAAAGGCGTCCTTTGGCGTGTGTGTAGAACGTACCGGGGACAGCAGCATCCAGACCAGGTTGGGCTGGGGGGTTGGCGGATGGGTCAAACACAGGACTTTCACCCAGGAGACCGGGGGTCGTGTCCCGCGTGTGTCCTTAACCGTCCTGTTATCAACGCATGTCACGGAACCGTGTTTGTTTGGTAGTGTCCCAGTTTTTTTGCCGTGTCTTATAACTAAGGTAAAGGACACACACAATAATCACACGCGTGGCACCAAATCTGACCTGCGTCCTTATAGATTTTAGACAGCGTTAGGGAAATAAGTGGAAATAAATAAATCCTGGACTCTATTGTGTTTTTATCCACGATTGTATTTGATGTCTGTTCATGTGTAAGGCTTTCTTAATGCAATTAAATCAAATCAACCCGTAAGTCCACCCACGACCTTTTCCTTAACCTAACAGCGTCCAAAGGGACGGCAATAGTCCCGACCAAGCCAGTGTTATATGACGCTAAAGGAGACGACCAAGCGTGTTATATGACGCTAAAGGAGACGACCAAGCGTGTTATATGACGCTAAAGGACACGACCAAGCGTGTTATATGACGCAAAAGGAGACGACCAAGCGTGTTATATGACGCTAAAGGACGACCAAGCGTGTTATATGACGCTAAAGGAGACGACCAAGCCAGTGTTATATGACGCTAAAGGAGACGACCAAGCGTGTTATATGACGCTAAAGGAGACGACCAAGCGTGTTATATGACGCTAAAGGAGACGACCAACCGCGTGTTATATGACGCTAAAGGAGACGACCAAGCGTGTTATATGACGCTAAAGGAGACGACCAAGCGTGTTATATGACGCTAAAGGAGACGACCAAGCGTGTTATATGACGCTAAAGGAGACGACCAAGCGTGTTATATGACGCTAAAGGAGACGACAAGCGTGTTATATGACGCTAAAGGAGACGACCAAGCGTGTTATATGACGCTAAAGGAGACGACCAAGCTGTTATATGACGCTAAAGGAGACGACCAAGCTTGTTTATGACGCTAAAGGAGACGACCAAGCGTGTTATACGATGCTAAAAGACCCCTTTAGAGTCAATAACAACAACAAAACGTCAGTATTTTACAAGATGGGAGTGAGAATGTGTTGGCCCTCCACCATATTAGGTTCCTTTCATTTACTGATAATTGAAGTTGAACCTAAGAACCTGATGCTTCCTGATTCATTGATGGTTAAAAATAAATACAAAAGGTACTGTAGCACCATTTGAACATGATCTGTCATTTTCAACAACTCTGCATTCAGACATTGGTGTGTGTGGATGGTCAAATCATCGATCCAAACCGAAATGTCTCCACATCTACTCAGCAGACAAAATGAAATTTACACACCTGCCATTTTTAGCTTTTGAGACATTTGACATTTGATAATAAGCTTGAATGATCAGCAGGTTGTTTGACGTCCAACACTTGAACGCTGCAGCCTGGAGGGGTTGCCAGAGAACAGGAAGTGAAAATGAATTACAGACTTCTTCCACTGTAAGAGGTAAAACTGAGTCTATAGTTTGCAGGTGTCTTAGAGTTAAAAGAAATAGGGATCTGTTTCAGGTCCTCTCTTGGTGTTTCATGTCCTGGAAGCTCTTTATATCGTTTTTAGTCCAAAATCTCTTTAATGAAGTTGAGTGGTTCCTTTTCCTGTAGGGATCAAAACGAGCACTACTACTGGTCTGTCCCACGCATCAGAGAATATTTTCATACAGTTGAAACTTCCTCAATCCCTCCGTGTTGTGCCACTAAGTTTGAGTTTTGAATCACGTTGCTTCTCCAGTTTGGAGGCAGATGGACTACAAAAGCACCTAAGCAGTCATATTCATGTTAAATGAGGCAACAATTAGCTTCATGTTCAATCTGAAATCATCTTCGCATCTTTTAAGTGTTAAAAGACACACATCCTTTAATAATGAAGTTCCGAATCTACAAAAAACATTTTTTTTTTTTATTTTATTATTATTTATCATTTAAATTTAAGTATTTTACCATGTAATGCCTCTAAAACACTCCTCAAAACGCTTGTGAGATGAGTCTTTTCCAATGTTCATTAACGGACTTTACTCTTATTGATAAAGTCCCGAGGGTGCAGCCAGCCCCGCCCTCTTCTCGGCGTTCCCAGAGTTCCTCGGTGCGTTGCCCGCGGCGGTGGTGGTGGAGCAGTCCAGGCCCAGCGAGCGGCGGTAGGCGGCAGAGAGTCGGTAGAGGACGTCGGGCCGCGGGCCGGGGTGGGCGTCGGCCTTCTGCGTCATCAGCATCTCAAACAGCGTGCTGACCTCAGACAGGAGGGCCCCCCCCAGCGGGCCGTCCTTCTCTGGAGTTTTACCTGAAGGTGGAAGAGGAAGGTGTTACTCTGCTGCTGTGTCTGCAAACTAAAAACTGGAACAGGAGTTATTTAACCCTCATGTTGTCCTATATCAATGTTCTTTTTAATTCCCCAAAATAACATGATTGATTCCACACAACGCTCTTTGCCAAGTACAAATCTCTTTCATTAATTTTGGGGCGTCTTATTAAATTTTATAGCATTTGAAAAAAATGTTTTGCAATAGTATTGAGAGTAAAAGTTGACATATTCCAGTCTGTGATTATCCATCAACATCCATTCCTTTAATTTTAGTCTCAATAATTCCTAATTTCTACTTTTTTAATTCAAACATTAGGTATAATTTCCTTTGAATGAGGTTTATTGACCATACATTCCAAAAATAACTGTAAAACTAAAGTTAATAAGTTAGTGTTACATAGTGTTGAAAACGTCAAAAGTGACAAACGTTGAAAAAAAAGCATCAAACGTGTTGGAAAAAAAGGGACAAAAACATAAGAAAGCTAAAAACCTCGATTTTTAAAAAGCCTCAACAAAAGTGTTGATTTTCAATTTTGACGGGAAGACGACACAAAGGTTAAAGAAGTGATAAATTGTCTCACAAATGGCCAAAACTCACTTCTTCTAAAACGTGAATTTTGTTGGCTTTCTTAATCTTCCATGATTCAAATCTCTATCTTTGTGTTTACGACTGTACAACAGAAGTAAAGGGGCACGTTTTCACGGCGTAGTTGTATCCTTTTCCTTTGGCGTCGACACGCTCAAACGGGACTCACACCGGGCGCGTCCGCTTTTGTTCCGTCCTCTGCCGCGAGCTCTTGAAAGCGGCGCGTCTTGTTGTCCGACTCACAGCTTATATATTGTCTCTATATATTGTACTTTACAGGACAATCCTGTGTTAACTAAGATCTATCTCCCTTCCACTCCAGGCACTCCTACAGTTAAACTCCATGCCTTCTCGTTTCTGGCGTTGTCCTTATTAAAAGGATCTGTGACGTTGTATAATGTCTTTTAACCTCCACGATGAATCTCTCGTCGTCCGTGGTGTCGTAGAGGAGACAAACGATAACGATACAAAAACACCATTAAAAACACCATAAAAACACCACAAAACACCACAAAAACACCATAAAAAACACCACAAAACACAACAAAACACCACAAAACACCATAAAAACACCACAAAAACACCATAAAAACACCACAAAACACCATAAAACACCACGAAAACACCATAAAAAACACCACAAAACACCACGAAAGCACCATAAAAACACCACAAAACACCACAAAAACACCATAAAAAACACCACAAAACACCACAAAAACACCATAAAAAACACTACGAAAAAACATTAAAAAAACACCACAAAACACCACAAAAACACCATAAAAACCACCAAAAAACACTATAAAAACACCATCGAGCAGAATAGACCTGGCATGTATCTTTAGCCGAGCGGAGAGCCGCTTCTTGAACGCAAGGGCGTCACATTTATTATTAATGTTCGCATTTTTCTTCTTTTCCACAAATATGTAATAATAAAATATAGTGAGCATATTCATGCACAAATCAAAATAAAAGTTAATTTTGAAATCTTTACTTTGGCTCCAACAAGAACCAGTTTATATAACATTAATTTGAAAGGACTTTCAAATCCACATTTTACAGACCGTAGAACAATAATTGGAAGAATGATTAGTAATGAAGATAGTTGCATCCCTTAAAATAATTAGATATCTGTGACAAACCCCAATTTTTGTAATAAATCTACACATTTTTAACTTCTTTTGACCATGACAAAAAGTTTTGGTAAAGTGCTGTTTAGGGGGATAATGTTTCGATACAATAAAAACAACTAGTTGAAGCCATATTGTCTTTTTTTGTAACATTAATTTAGATTAAATATGTAAAATTTGCTCAGTAAAATAGGGGACCGGTGCTGAGATCTGATCTGGGACCAACCAGCACTGGCCGCCGTACTTTAACCTCTTCTTTTGAAATGACAGCGAACAGAGTTTCTTTGAGTTCTTTACCGAAGGTGGAGAAGGACGAGGAGTCCAGGGCGTCCCGGGGGAGGACCTCACTTTCAGGGGACGGAGGCCCGTTGGGGACAAAAACATTGTCGTGGTAATCGGCGCCGAGTGGAAGAGAGAGTCGGGCCATCCAGGCCGGGTCACTGACCTCCGAGAAGACGTCATCTGCAGAAAGACAGAAAGACAGAAAGAGATGTTTCTTTAACCAGATCTTCTCACAGCAGAGTCTGAAGAAGTGAAGTGCCTCCGCCATGTTTAGGTTGTTTTAGGTTGTGCAAAAACCAGATTCATTAAGAAATTCTGGGACTTTTCCTGTCCTGATCAGATCCTTTACTTAGGTAGAAGTACTCAGTTACAAGTAAAAGTCCTGCATTAAAAATTATACTTAATCCTTGTGTTGTCTTCCCGTCAAAAAAAGTGAAAATCAACCCTTTTGTTGAGGCTTTTAATCAGTTTTTCTTAAATTCTTGTCCCTTTTTTTCAACACTTTTGACGCTTTTTTCAATGTTTGCCACTTTTTTGACGTTTTCAACACTACGTAACACTAATTTATTAACTTTAGTTTTACAGTTATTTTTGGAATTTATAGGAAATTATACCTATATTTTGAGTTTATAAATAAAATTAGAGTTAGAAAAGCAGAAATTAGGAATTATTGAGACTAAAATTAAAGGAATGGATGTTGATGATAATCACAGACTGGAATATGTCAACTTTTACTCTCAATACTATTTCAAAAACACTTCAATTTGGTTTCAAATGCTATAAAATTGAATAAGACGCCCCAAAATTAATGAAAGTAGAGATTTGTACTTGGCAAAGAGCGTTGTGTGGAATCAATCATGTTATTTTGGGGAATTAAAAAGAACATTGATATAGGAAAATGGGTCAATTTGACCTGAGGACGACATGAGGGTTAAGTAAAAGTAAGACCTAAGTATCATTGGGAAAATGTACTTAAAGTATTAAAAGTAAAAGTACTCAATGCAGAATTTTCTTCTAGAAACTGGAAACGATCCAAATAGTTCTGTCAATCAATCAAGTGTTTAATGGCCTAACCCTCACACAGCCTATATATACATTGTTGGGTCGTTTAATTTATAATAAAACATCAGATTTTATAAACTCCATGTGTTTTGTGTGCAAATAAATCTCAATGTGTAAAGTAACTAGTAACTAAAGCTGTCAGATGAATATAGTGGAGTAAAAAAGTACAATATTTCTCTCTGAAATGTGGCAGAGTAAAAGGTAGAACGTGGTATGACAAGAAAAGACTCAAAGTACAAGTACCTTGAATTTGTACTTAAAGCTATAATAGTTTAACAACAAAACTGGCAACCCGTTTATATGATACAAGCCTTCCGTGAACACGCAGACATGGAGGATGAAAAAAAAACATGGACTCTTCAGAAGAACATAGCCATGCTGAGAAATACAGAGAGAGAGAGTTGTGTAGAGTGAAAACATTGTAATTTCCCTTGTGGGATTAATAAAGTATAAATTATTACATTACTTGAGTAAATGCACTTAGTTCATTCCACTCCTGGTCTTCATACACCTTTCCACACTCTAAGAAATGTCTGTTTATTAACAGTTGTATGACTGTATGTTTTCTAAGAGAAATTGTCCATAGAAAGTGATTCACAGTTGTATTTGTTTATTTATATTTCAGATTGCATTATGGGACTTAATCTGTGCTCCGTCTACATTTCCCTAGTAGGTCCCTGGATGAGGGAGCGTCAAAAACCTCAAAAAAGCTTCAAAAGTGGAACAAAAAGCGTTGAAAATGTGTAAAAAAAAAAGCACCAAAAAGTAGATAAGAAGCTTTGAAACAAGCGTCAAAATGACTTTATCTGAGAGAACGTGAAATAACAGAAAATGTTCGGAGTTTTTACGTCAGCTGCAATTTATTTCTTCAATTTTTGTTTTTAATTACGGTTAACGAGCTGCCAGAACGTTTTTTTCTGTTATTTAACGGATTTATTTCTCAGAGTGCATGGCAGATCGCAGGTTTAAGAGTTTCTCTCAGACTGTTGGATGACAGCGAGGCAGGAGGAGGAGGAGGAGGAGGAGGAGGAGGAGGAGGAGGAGGAGGAGGAGAAGCGACACGGTGGTTTTATCTGGCTGCTGTCAACAGGCTCTTCCTGCCATCCGTGGCGTCCTGCGTGCACGCTCCCAACGTACCTCTAAACATCACGTCCACGCCACCAGAAAAACAACAACAACAACCTCTGCCTCCAGTCTGACATTCCAGTCCCCGTCAGAGGCGTGAACGCCGGGTGTGTCTGGCTGCAAACACACAAAGCCACGTCTCTGCGCCGCAATAAACTCATCCGAGATGATTATATGTCTCATTTCAATTATTTATTCACTGTAAAACATCCCGTCGTACTGCACAAAATGTGGAAGAAAAGTCCCTCATAGCCTTGTTTTCTCTGATCTTATCCTCATCACATCCTGTTGATGTCCTGTGCTTCCTATTTGGGTCGTTATCTGCTCGCTCAACAGCATCATTCCCCGTCAGAGCTATTTTAAGTCTCATCTGATCTGATTCAATCTTAAAAGAAACAATGAAAGGGCTTCTCGGCATACAGCCTGAATCACTTCATGCCCGTGGAAGATTACTTTGGGAAGGTGAGATGAGAGAAAACTGAAAACAAATTGTCATTCACGGAAACAGACGCCAATACAGGGGGCAGTTACAGGGGCATTACAGTAGAGTTTCTCTCTATATATACATACAGGGGGCAGTTACAGGGGCATTACAGTAGAGTTTCTCTCTCTCTCTCTCTCTCTATATATATATATATATATATATATATATATATATACAGGGGGCAGTTACAGGGGCATTACAATAGAGTTTCTCTCTCTCTCTCTCTCTCTATATATATATATATACATACATACATACATACATACATACATACATACATACATACAGGGGGCAGTTACAGGGGCATTACAATAGAGTTTCTCTCTATATATACACATACAGTGGCTAGAATACGTTTACACCCCCAGTTAAAGTTGATTAAAAAGAGGAATATAAAAACATCTTTTGGAAATTGCAGTTAGCTTACTAGCTGGTTAGATTTGCATTGAGAGATGATTTTATGGATGATTTTATTTTAAAGTTCCCCATGCCGATCTCTATGTATGGTGAAGGGTATGTGATGATATGGGGGATTTTAATTCCAAAGGCCGAGGAAACTTTATCCGGATGAATAGTATCCTGATCCGTGAAATAACTGGCCTTTAAAATTTAAAATGTGCCTGCTTCTATGGGAATTTAACATAGGGGGTGTATACTTATGCCCCTGTATTTTAACATAGGGGGTGTATACTTATGCCCCTGTATTTTAACATAGGGGGTGTATACTTATGCCCCCTGTATTTTAACATAGGGGGTGTATACTTATGCCCCTGTATTTTAACATAGGGGGTGTATACTTATGCCCCTGTATTTTAACATAGGGGTGTATACTTATGCCCCTGTATTTTAACATAGGGGGTGTATACTTATGCCCCTGTATTTTAACATAGGGGGTGTATACTTATGCCCCTGTATTTTAACATAGGGGGTGTATACTTATGCCCCTGTATTTTAACATAGGGGGTGTATACTTATGCCCCTGTATTTTAACATAGGGGGGTGTATACTTATGCCCCTGTATTTTAACATAGGGGGGTGTATACTTATGCCCCTGTATTTTAACATAGGGGGTTTATACTTATGCCCCTGTATTTTAACATGGGGGGGTTTATACTTATGCCCCCTGTAAAATCTCAGATATTACCAGACTTTTGAAGACGTCTGGCCAGGATTGAGCTCTACACAGAGATGGGCTACATATTGTATTTTGATGCTTTGGTAACATTGTCATTGAAAATAAAAAGTACTCAGTGAGACATTAAAGGTTAAAATAAACTGGTCAGTGCTCTCTGATTGATTGAGACGCTGTTTCTAAAGTACTTAAAGCAATTTCTTGTTACATATCATCCAACATGCATACACATACAATAGATTAGATTATACTTTATTCATCCCACAGCGGGGAAATTTCCTTGTTAGAGCAGCATTTTCTTCAATAACAGCAAAACAAACACACAAGGAAAACAGGCAAAACAATAGACAATGAGTAGAAGGTAGACTTAAAGTAAGTAAAGTGGCGTCAAATAAAGGTATTGTAAAGTCAACGTGTAGCCCAGCCTATGTAATATCATCATCTATGCATTCTTAAAGTTGTTTAATTGAGAAGTTCTCCATGACTTACAAGAAAAAGTCCTATTCAAAATTTCAGTTAAGCAAATTCCCTGTCAGAGTATCACATTACTGATTGTCCTGCTCGCCAGTCAGTCGTAGCATCACACGCTAAAGGTCTTTATGTCATTGAGCTGAAATAATGGAAGACTTAATGTTGAATGTAAAATGTAAAATGTGAATGTACCGAGGGAGCAGTAGCTGCAGACGACAGATTAATGTTGTGGAGTAAAAGCTTGACACTCTGATCAGCCTGCCGGAGAACTGCAGCCTCCTTCATCTAACCACAACCAGATGCAGAGAATTATAACACACACACACACACACACACACACACACGTATAGTACATTAATACAGCAAAGCTTAGATATGCAAACTTATGCACGAACGTCCAGTGAAGGCCCTCAAACACACACTCACTCACAAAGTAGACTGATGTTCACAAATGGACATACGGTACATTTACACACACACACACACACACACACACACACACACACACACACACACACACACACAGTGTGGCACAGACCACCCCTGGTGTTAATCCCCCTCCCCTTCAAAGATCCTTTAAACTCAAAATGCTCTTTTTAATAACTAAAAGTATTGAGTTTCATCAAATCCTTTAGAGATAAAAAAAAAAGTCTGCTGTATAAAACCAACACTCATGCCTGTTTGACCTGTAAATGAAACCTCCAGTTACCCGGGATCGTAGCTGGAGGCTCACTTCTTTTCAGGCTGATACATGTATAAATCTTTGGGAAATGTACCATAAGAACAATAAACCCGATGTAAGTATCATGAGGATGGGATGTGCAGCTACACCGCTTGAAATCAGCTGTCAGTATCAGGCTGAAAAAGGAATACATAAACAGTTAAGGCTGAAACTAACGATTATTTGCATTGTTTTATGATTATTTTAATCAGACGATTATATTCTGGATGAATGGATTAGTTGTTTGGTCTATAAAGTGTCAGAAAATGGTGAAAAATGTGGATTAGTGTTTCCCAAAAGCCCAATACGGCGTCCTCAAATGTCTCGTTTTGTCCCCTACTCAAAGATATGCAGTTTACTGTCACAGAGGAGAGAAGAAACTAGAAGATATTCACATTTGATGAGCTGGAATCAGAGAAGTTGGACTTTTTTAGGGATGCACAATACCACTTTTTTCTTAGTTTACACGCAAATGGAGAATTTGCATTTGAAAACGAGTCTTTCTAAAAACTCCGTCCAGAGTGGAGATCTTGGAAATCTTCATTTGCACGTAAACTGAGACAAACGGAGGTTTGGGCAGCCGAGGAAGAGAAGAGAGAGGAAGCGATTTGTTGCTGTTGTTGCTATTTTGGGGATTCTGATTGGCTAACGTGGGCTTGAGCTTCTCGTTACACTGCCACCTGCAGGTTTGGCGTGCTCTTGACGGCATATATACACGGGCACGTGTAACAGAACACTTTTCTGAAAGCTGACAGCTGTGCACGATGGTATTTTTGATACCGGAGAGGATGAAATGTCAGTTTATGAAAATAGCCGCCAACGTGTAAACATAGTCACAGACTTTAAAGAAAGAATCCTAAAACCATCGTGCTAGATTGTGTCTCACAGTGATGAAAACACATGACACATTACTATCAGAAACTTAACAACAGCACACCTGAGAAACACAATTACAGTCCCTAAAAACACGTACACACAGAGCCATTCACTCTGCTCACAACGTCCGTAATATCACCTTCACATTCAAACAAAGGGGCCGGTTTGTGTTGGGATGATTCATCGTGACAATGTCGAAGAAGAAGCAGTTACAGGTCGCAGATATAAAAGAGCGAGAGGGAGGAATGTGTTGCCCCGACGGCTTCATCAAAAGTTTCAACACCCAGGCGGAGCTGTCACAGTCCTCTGGTGTGAGTTACACAGATAGTACAGCCTGCAGGGTAGACGTGAGTCAAGCATCCCACACACACACACACACACACACACACACACACACACACACAATACAACATACTCCCACTCACTCGTTTTGTTTCTCTCGCTCTCCTGTCATAAAGTGCAGCACGCTCTACCATCATCGGGCGGTAAACCCCTCAGCTCGCCCCAGGGCTCTGACCACCACAATACCAGGAAGAAACTGTTTATAACACACACACACACACACACACACACACACACACACACACTCTAAGACCTACTTTACACAATCCGAGTGCTGGCCTTCCCAGCTGAACAATAAGCCTCACTGTAAGTGTGTTTGATGTTTGGCAGATAAAATGTCTTAGTAAGACTTTTAGTCATTTAACCTGTGACCAACTTGTTTTAGACTAGAGTGTCGTGGACCCCCCCACTGGCCTGACTAGCTGTCCCACCCCTCATCTTAGACAGCACAAAATAGGGTTGACTAGTGCCAAAATGTAAAAATGTGCATGCATTTAGAGCATTTTAGCATGCTAAAAAAATGAACTTGAACATGCTAATGACACCAATGGCGTGTGTCAAATCGTACTCTTCTGTATTGCCACTTGCTATCTTAAGTACATAGTGCGTTCACGCTCACAAAGTGGGACCAGTACCCAGATACTGCACTCAGAACGGTCAAAACAGTAAGTGTGGAACAGCTGGACACTTCTTTGGAGCAGACGCTTCGGAACCACCAACACATTTTCAAACTTGGGAAACTATGAAACAAACTATACCAATGTAATAGATATGTGTTGTTTTTTTAAGTAGCACTTAACTGCAGTCAAATAGTGTGAAAACAAGCAAGTATATATTTTGTTGGGCGACAATAGGCGACGACAAGGCTCCGCCCGGCTACAATTTACCATTAAACAGAAGAAAAAGAGCCATTTCCGGTTAGAGCATAACTGCTGTTTGCGATTTGAGACAACACTACCCTGTCATAGTGTAACTCTACACAAGTGAGTACATAATGTACTACAAGTAAGTGTACTCCCGGAAGTATCAAAATTGAGTCACACCTTGTTTTAATGAGACATTTTCATCAAATGTTTGGCCATTTTCAAGCATTGAAACATCCCGTTTAAGACTAAGAAGGACACATCTAACAGTCTTGGAAACATAGCCTAAGTTGTAGTAAGAAGCCCAGATGAGTGGAGCATGTGGGTGGATGTGGATGCATAACCTGCCACTGTGCTATTTCCTCCTTTCTTCCTGTTTTCTACATTTGTCGGCGTGTGTCCATTGTAAGTGGCCGGTCTTTATGTTCTGCAGGGGTTCCAAGTTCAGCTGCTTTTGTCCTGATGAATCAAAGAGTTTCACCAGGACGTCGCAGCTAAACTCAAGGACACCACTTTGGTT
This sequence comes from Percina caprodes, assembly GCA_013375575.1. Classification (NCBI taxonomy): domain Eukaryota; kingdom Metazoa; phylum Chordata; class Actinopteri; order Perciformes; family Percidae; genus Percina; species Percina caprodes. The sequence continues at coordinate 585,282 of JABXJD010000027.1, forward strand.
TTAAAGAGTCAAAATAGAAACACAAACACTGTAGAGTCACGCAATGGTAGCAGGTTTGGATTTCACTAAGAAAGTGTCAGCTAGTGAGAGCTTCGTAACAGAAGCGCTGATTCCAACTAGACGTTGATGTTATTTACAGACCTGCTGTCACCGGCTACTCCTACGCACTCAGTATCACGGAGTAACGTGCATCATGGAGAAAGTAGTAACATACAGAGTAACATCCAAAGTAATGTACGGAGTAATGTATGGAGCATCATGGAAAAAAATTATTAAGCAGTATGCAAAGTAATCTACAAAAATAACGTATGGAGAAACACGGAGAAATGTACAGAGTAAGGTACATACAATATGAAGCAATGTATAGCGTAATATACAAATTAATGTAACATATGAAGTAACATAAGAAGTAATGTACGGAGAATCATGGAGAGATGTATGTAATGTAAGTCATTTACGGAATAGTTTCAAAAGTCAGTAATGTAGAATCCTACAACCCTATAACGTTCGAAGTAACGTACGAAGTAACGTACAAAGTAACGTACAAAGTAACGCACAATGTAATTACAATCCTATAACATGCAAAGTAACATACAAAGTAATGTACAAAGTAATGTTTGAAGTAACGTATAAAGTAATGACAATCCTATAATGTGCAAAGTATCGTACAAAGTATCGTACAAAGTATCGTACAAAGTATCGTACAAAGTATCGTACAAAGTATCATACAAAGTAACATACAAAGTAATGTTTGAAGTAACGTATAAAGTAATGACAATCCTATAATGTGCAAAGTATCGTACAAAGTATCGTACAAAGTATCGTACAAAGTATCGTACAAAGTATCGTACAAAGTATTGTACAAAGTATCGTACAAAGTAACGTACAACGTAACGTACAGAGTATAATGGACTAATGCACAGACGGCTGAGTGCTGAGGTTTGATTCATTAAGTTTCAGTAGCCATATGAGATTTTAAGCCGTGCTTTCACTGCAGATTAATATGTTCTGACCAAATAAATTAAAAGGTAAAATATGAACAACTCTTTATTTTGGCCTCTGAAATTGACGTTACTTTCTGTAGCTTTCTGAGTGGAAACGCTAGTCTTATGCTATGTCTTTTCCAAACCTTTCCCAAACACAGCTGCTCTACTTCCTTTCAGCTCGCGACTGTTTCTGATCATTTGACCTTGTTGTTGCTGGTAATTAGTTCCTGTTGTCATGGCAAAGGCATCAGAAAAAGACCTTGATATGATTTGAGGGAGGACTTTTAATGCTAGCCTCTGTTAGCACCTGGCATTTTCCAGCCTCAATCTGTGTGTGTGTGTGTGTGTGTGTGTGTGTGTGTGTGTGTGTGTGCGTACCGGGGTTGTTGAGCAGATTGTTGAGTCCCTCCTCCAGCTGGGGGTCTATGGGTGAGTCTCTTCCTGGTTCCCAGTCCACATCTCCAGCCTCGCTCTCACCGTGTCCGCTGTCTTTGGTGCTCTGCCAATCAGAACAGTCCTGGCCTCCATATCTGCAGATATACACACACACACACACACACACACACACACACACACACAAATGACACAACACATGACAACTTACTCCAACAGACATGTCTCAAACATCTATCTATCTATCTATCTATCTATCTATCTATCTATCTATCTATCTATCTATCTATCTATCTATCTATCTATCTATCTATCTATATATAATCCTTAGATTTATAGATATTTTGTGTCCATGTTGTAATTACTGTATTTATATTATTTCTCCGGGTTGGAGGAATCAGGACGGCTCATTTTGATAAAAATGAGTTTGTAGCTTACTGTTAACCTTACTACATTAGGAAAAAGGTGTCATTTGTGATTTAATATCATTTCTCTGTGGAGTAATTGATCCCAGAGGTTCTGTGACTATCTTTCCTACGTTGCTCATGTTTTTTTTCTGTATTTGTATTTGTACAAACACAAAGGAGATGATTAAGTCTCCGTAAAGTTGGATTAACCCTTAGTCCGACAGTCTGAGTCTCCAAAGTCATTCAGCAGTTTGCTTTAACCCTTGCGTTGTCCACATTTTTCAACTTTTTTTTCAACATCTCACGCTTTATTGTTAGTTTTTTTTCAGCTTATTGTCGCATTATTTTTTACGACTTTTTTTTAAGTTGTTTTTTTCTCCTTTTTGTGTTGCTTGTTTCAACATTTTTGACCCTTTTTCTGACATCTTTGTCAGTTTTACATTGTGACGCTACCCCCCCCATGCGAGTTTTACACTTATTCTTGTAATTCATGGACACTGAACCTCAGTTTTGAGTTTGAAAAGCAGAAAAATGCTATAAAATTGAATAAAACTCCCCAAATTTAATGAAAGTAGTGTACTGATCCTTTGTTTTACTGGAGAAGAGCATTAAATGGAACCATCCATGTTCATGTTTGACAATTTCTGACATTATCAAATTTGACCCCGAAGACAACAGGAGGGTTAAAACAAACCCTGCGTAACATTTGACACACGGACAGACCAGGAAATTACAACAATAAGGTCAAGCCTCAGTTGTATTTACTGTATATATCCCAAATTCCCAAGTTGGTGTCAGAGAGACTTACAGTTTGTATGTTTGTATGACGCTTTCTTTCCTTAGACATTCGATTTGTCAAAGGAAAAATAAATGTGTTGGGTATTAAGAAATGTAGTCAACTCTTGCAAAACATGTATTATTCATCAATTGAAAGTTTTGAAGACTATTTTCCTGGATCATGCATGAAAACATTGACATACACGGCTGCTTTTGACTGAAAAACAGTTGATAGAAAATAGAAAGAAACACTTGGATGAATAAATAAACCCTCCTGTTGTCCTCAGGTCAAATCTGACCCGTTTAACAAAAAAAAAAGTACTTTCTACTTTCTTTATGAGAACCATGACAAAAGAACATTGAAAAAAGTGACAAATGTTGAAAAAATATTCTTTTTTTTTATGCTGAAAAAGTGACCAAAAAATCAGAAAAAAGTGACAAAAACACATTAAAAACACTGAAAAAAGCGACAGTTTTTTTTTTTTAAATTGACTAAAACATAATTAAAAAACGTCAAAAAAGTGACAAAACATTTGCATAAAATTGACAAAAACGTCAAAGAACAAAAAAAACTTGGAAATTTCAACCCAGAAAAACACAAAGTTTCAGGTCAACAGGAAGACAACACGAGGGTTACACTAAATTTGAACTATTCTTTTTTTGAATTGCACACAGAGAAACCTACCTATCCTATCCTGCGTCCACACCATACCCCCCCCGCCCCTGTCCCTCCCCCTTTGAACTGTCTGCCTCGGAAACCATTTTGTTGTTTTTCACCCACCTCAAAAAATCCCTTCATGTGACCACACGTACTGTGTGTTGTCCTGTGCATTATGTTAAGTATTGTATACCATCTTGCTGTCTGCATTAATCCTTTTCGGGAGAGCTTGTGGCGGCGCTTTAAATGGCTGCGGCCTGGAGACTTCCTCAAAAAAAGCATCATCCCTCTGTGTACCTGTGCACGCGTGACAAATAAAGCTATCTGTTGTTTACTCCACATGGATTTCCTCAGAGAAACCTACCTATCCTATCCTGCATCTCACGTATTTCTTCAGAGAAACCTACCTATCCTATCCTGAGTCTCACATGGATTTCTTCACAGAGAAACAAAGAAGATAAATCCTGATAAAAACCAGACAAGACTCCGGCGTTTATCTTCCCATCAGACCAGAGGTTTGGTGTCAGATAAAATGCCTGAGGTTTCAGGTGACAAATCCATTGATAACCACACACACACACACACACACACACACACACAGCTGCAGGCAGGCTCAGACACAGGAGGTGCCAGTCAGATAAAGGTGAGCTCACAGACAAGTTAATCACTCTGAAGCAAACACACAACCTCAGTTAATTACGGCATCGTAGATTAAAATCTTATCTGACTGTGATGTGGTCTCTCCACTCGTTTTCAGTTACTTCATGACTTTGTGATGGATGGACTTTCAATACCGTGCCAGTATTCAACAACAAAATAATCATTGGGACATAAATAACAGCCTAGCAGACTCTCATCAATGTCTTTAAAACTACACACCAGTGTGTTTCCAGTCCCTTTCAAAATCCTGACAAATGACGCCTCCAAAATTTGTATGACTGTTTGGGCGATCAGCAAATTACCTCATACATACGGCAAGGGGTGTGTGTGTGTGTGTGTGTGTGTGTGTGTGTGTGTGTGTGTGTGTGTGTGTGTGTGTGTGTGTGTGTGTGTGTGTAGCTGCGTGGAAGGGAGTGTCCTGTGTGTATTGAGGTGATGTCAGATCTAATCTCATCACCACAGTGACGCTGAACGTCCTGTCAGAGACTCTGAATCACTGAGATGGAGCTGCTACAACCCGCCTACACACACACACACACACACACACACACACACACACACACACACACACGCACACAGAAACACACACACAGACGCACTCACACGCACACAGACACAGACGCACTCACACACATGCACATACGTACACACAGACACACACACAGACGCACTCACACACATGCACATACATACACACACTCAACACTTGGGGGTTTTGAGACACTTCCTGTGACATTGAGTTTTTGACGCTGTGTCCTGTTTGTCTCTTGCTGTTAGTTGCAGCTGGTGAGTTGGACAGAAACACGACGGAAGACATTTAAAAAGCAAACGTCCGCTCTGAAGCCTCATACCGCTGCAGCTGTAGTAGTCTTACACTCCTGCATGGATCTCACTGGTTGGTTCAACGCGTTCTCATGGACGGGATCGTATGGGACGATATGTATGATAACCTCCGGCTGGTCACGTGACGACTTCAGCCGAGAAAAGATGACCGGGAGCCGGGTGCAGAGCACCGTGGGGGGGCGGCTGTTTATGCGGTCGTTGCAGTTAAGTTTAGCCGACAAAAGGTGACTAGCACGCAGCGACGAGTTACGTTTAGGCAACTAGTTAAGAATAGAAGAAAAGATTGTGGTTTGGTTTAACCCTCGTGTTGTCTTCACTTCTGGGACCCTCTCGTGTCCCTCAAGTCAAACTGACCCGGGACTTATTTGGGGTTTTAAAATCAATTCTGAAATAAAATGTTACTTCATAATCTATTTACAAATATTGTCTTCATCTCAATTTCTAACACTTGAGATAACATCTGTTCAGGGAATGAATCAGTCTCTACTAGAACACTATTAAAGATGGAAGTGGGGTTCGTTTTTATCATCAGGTTATAATTCATGTTAAAAATCACTATGGAAACAACATAAGTGTCATATCCAGAATAATGTTCTGAGTCAGGAATACATGTTTATCTCAGGAAATAAGGCAAGGTGCTGATTTCAGGTAGAAAACATGGAACTTGGACCATTTTTCTTCTTGTAAAAATTTGAAATGGGTCAATTTTGACCTGAATACCTTACAAGGGTCAAAATACAGATCCCTGTAATTAGTACTGCCTAGACCGAAACACCCGTTTCCTGGGTGAGAGTCTTGTCTTTTACTGGTAACTTCTTCCGGGACACAAACTGAAACCCTTTAGTTTTTTTGAATATTCATTTTTGGGCACTTTTAGGCCTTTTATTGACAGGACAGATGAAGAGATGAAAGAGGGGAGAGAGGGGGGGGGGGAATGACATGCAGCAAAGGGCCGCAGGTTCGGAGTCAAACCTCCTGCTCTACCAACTGAGCTATCCGGGAGCCCGAAACCCCTTAGTTTGATCCACCTGACCTCCTTCCTACACGGTTCTTTCGCGCTGTTCATCTGCGGTTATTGTGGTGTTCAGGGTCTTGGCACAAAATTCTGGGTCCGGCTTTCTCTATGGGCCCCTCCCCACACCCACAGCTATTCATTCTTTTTGGGCCCTCCTCACATGAGGGTCCTGGGTACTCAGTCCCCTTTTTCCCCCCAGTCCAACGCCCCTGGTGGTAATAAATATGTGGATTAAATACAAATCACAGTACTTGTCGTAGCTATAAGTACGGTGGTTTATGAGAACACCCTGGTGGGTTAGATAGCGGATTTTACAAAAAAACTAACTGAACTGTCCTGGATTTGGGGAAAAAAAACATCTGTGAGTTCTTAAAATAGGTAGCATTCCCCTTTAATGTGTGTCTGTCCTGCTATCAGTGGCAGCCTCGTTTGATCAGAGAGCGCAGCAGTGATCACAGCCTGAAACCTGCAGCCAGCTGGCTCTAAAACAAACCTCTGCTGATGAAGAGAGGGATGGAAAAGAGGAGGAAAGAATCAACTTTGAGTTGTTTTTTTTCAGTTTCAGTCTGTTTTGATGTCGAGCTGCAAGTGGAGTTTCAAAGTCAGCAGAAAGAGACAGTGGTTGTGTTGATATTACCATTATCATCTTGAAGAAGACGGTAAGAAAACTGAATATATGACACTGTGGCAAACATATCTGATAAAAAACATCATGAAGTTTTGAATACCCACAAACACTAAACCCAGCTTCTCTGTGGTCTTACATCTTCTTACAAACTGCTTCATTTTTATACAATTCCTTAAAGGTCCCATGACATGGTGTTCTTTGGATGCTTTTATATAGACCTTAGTGGTCCCTAATACTGTATCTGAAGTCTCTTTTATATAGACCTTAGTGGTCCCCTAATACTGTATCTGAAGTCTCTTTTATATAGACCTTAGTGGTCCCATAATACTGTATCTGAAGTCTCTTTTATATAGACCTTAGTGGTCTCCTAATACTGTATCTGAAGTCTCTTTTATACAGACCTTAGTGGTCCCTAATACTGTATCTGAAGTCTCTTTTATATAGACCTTAGTGGTCCCCTAATACTGTATCTGAAGTCTCTTTATATAGACCTTAGTGGTCCCCTAATACTGTATCTGAAGTCTCTTTTATATAGACCTTAGTGGTCCCCTAATACTGTAGGCTATCTGAAGTCTCTTTTATATAGACCTTAGTGGTCCCCTAATACTGTATCTGAAGTCTCTTTTATATAGACCTTAGTGGTCCCCTAATACTGTATCTGAAGTCTCTTTTATATAGACCTTAGTGGTCCCCTAATACTGTATCTGAAGTCTCTTTTATATAGACCTTAGTGGTCCCCTAATACTGTATCTGAAGTCTCTTTTATATAGACCTTAGTGGTCCCCTAATACTGTATCTGAAGTCTCTTTTATATAGACCTTAGTGGTCCCCTAATACTGTATCTGAAGTCTC
>JABXJD010000027.1:597500-617500 GCA_013375575.1 Percina caprodes
TCGCCCTCTGATGACAGGAATTAGCTGGATGTCAGACTTCCTGATATTCTTCTGTGGCCGCCGCGGGTGGCTGGTGTAGGTTGACTCGGCTTGTCTGCAGTTGTAAGCCCGGCTGTCTCGTTTCTCTGGGCGGCAGAACGTTGTAATCAAAGCGATGGCCAACAGAAGCAGCAGGCAGGTGCCACCCAGGCAGATTGCCATCATCATTGTGAAGCTGAGCTGTCCGCGGTTACCTGGTGACGAGTTCTTTAGATGGTCCTTGAGATTGATGAAAGTCACCTCCAGAGTTGACTTGGTGGTCAGGCTGGGACTGCCCATATCAGACACAGCAATGTTCATCTTAAAGGTTTTCCCAATTAGTTCAGTAGCATTGGTGGTGTTCACAAACAGCTGGCCTGTAGCCTGATCCAACCAGAAAAGACCAAAAGGGTTTCCGTCAGTGATGTGGTAGCTGAGTTGTCCGTTTAGCCCAGAGTCTGGGTCTTCAGCCTGTATGGTGGATGCAAGGAATCCAACAAGTCCCTCTCTGACTGAGTGATTGATTGGCAAAGGTGTGAATCCCTCTTCAATGTCATTTCCCAGCTCAGTCACAATCTCCCCTTTGTCTGTGTTGACAGGTACACTTAGAAAAGCCACACCCTTTCTGGGTTTTGGCTCCTTGATGACTGGGTAGTTGTCGTTGACATCCTGGACGTTGATTTGCACAGAAGCTGTGCTGGTGAGAGGCGGATGACCCTGATCAATGGCCTCCACCATGAAAGAGTAGGTGTGGGATTCCTCATAGTCTAGAGGACGTTGGACGCTTATGACACCACTGGTTGGGTGGATGGAGAAAGACAGTGGGTTAGTTTCCACTTCATTAGGGTTGCGTATGAAGTAGGAAACTCTTCCGCTGAACTCCAGGTCAACATCGTGGGCTTCAACTTTGAGAGCGTGGTAGCCTGCCACGTTGTTCTCCCTGAAGGAGGCCTTATATAGGGAGGTGGAAAACACAGGGGCATTGTCGTTCTCATCCAGAACGTGGACAGGTAGGTGTTTAACACAAGACAGTGGCGGATCTCCATAATCCTGGGCGAGGACCGTGATGTTATACTGCATCACCTTTTCTCGATCCAGGCTGCCATTGGTGACAATCATGTAATTGTCACCGTGGATCCGTTTAAGGCGAAAAGGGCCAGATCCTTGTTGAATTTGCGCTCTCACTTTGCCATTTTCTCCTGAATCTGCATCAGAGACCATCACCAGAGCAAGGAAGGTGTCTTCTAGTGCTCCTTCCAGCACAGTTGCCACAGGTGAGTTGGGTGGAGTCCAGGTCATGTGAATCCTTGGTGCATTGTCGTTTACATCCCGAAGCTTGACGTGCAGTTTGCAGTGCGTGGCGATCGCATTGGGCCCACGATCACGGGCCTGTATAATGACTTCATAAGAGGTCTGGGCCTCGTAGTCCAGAGGTGCTTTGATACTCACAGCTCCAGATTGTGGATTGACATAGAAGAGCTTATGAACCTCTGGACGTGCGTGCTTACTAAGCGAATACTCCACTTCCCCGTTGGCACCCTGGTCTGGGTCAGTGGCCTTGAGGTTGATGATGGTTGTCCCACGGGCCGTATCCTCAAATAGCTCCACAGTGGGAGTGCTGTCCTCAAACAGGGGGCTGTTATCATTTGAGTCCTGAATATTAACACGGACCAATGTGCTCCCAGACCTGGGGGGGTTTCCTTTATCCCATGCCACTAGGGTTAAGTCAAATGTGGCCTGAACCTCCCTGTCCAGTTCTTTGATCACCACCAGTTCTGCTTGTTTTGTCCCACCTGGTGCGACTGTTACATCCAGAGCAAAGTGTTGGTTGACGGACAGCGAGTAGGTTTGGAGACCATTCGGCCCTGCGTCAGGATCGATGGCCCGGTCCAAAGGGATACGCATCCTGAGGCCAGCAGTCTCTGAGATCTCCACTTCCTGCAGTGCGCTAGGGAAGCTGGGGCTGTGATCATTTAGGTCCATCACCTCCACACGAACTCGCAGGCAGTTCATAGCACCAATTTTCCTGTAAAGGACACTGAAGGCCACTTCACACAGATCCGACCCACTGCACAGCTCCTCCCTGTCCAGCCGGCCCTGGGTGGACACAACCCCATCTCGAGTGCTGACGGAGAAGGGAAGGGCTTTCCCGTGCTCCACCACCTGGAAATCCTCCAGTGGACCACCTTCGTCCCTTTGCCGGAGGTCGTCAACCAGACGGCCGACCCGGGTTCCCGTCGGCTGTTCCTCCCAAACGCGGTACTGGATAGTTATCGATGATGGCTCAGAGGAGCGAGCGTCAGAGCAAAGACTCAGAACCAGAAGCAGAGCTAGCAGCATAATGATGTGAAGTAATAATAATCTCTCTCTAGTGGCTAAACTTCACTTAACATTTCTAAAAATCACTATAAAGAAAAAAACTATATTTCATTTGAAGTTGAAATGATTTCAAAACATTTTTTTTAATAGAAGTGAAAAAATATCTTGATTATCTATTACAAAACATTACATAAGCTGATGATCAAATTCATTTTTTTACTAAAAACAACTACAGTTTTTTCTCACAAAACAAAAAAACCCACAACCCAACCAGTAAATAAAACTGTTGGTTGTATACCTAGAACAAAATAAACCTCCAGCCTGGTCAGGGAAACCTACAATTAAGACATTATCCTGTATCTGTTCATACACTACCAGCCACTCTCTGCCTGCTGTTGTTACTCACTCATACAGCTGCTCTCACTTCATCCTCCTCAACTCAGGAAAGTTTTGCTCCAACTGAGAAAGTTTGGATGTGGGCTTTCCACATGCTAGCGGAGCCCCGGCCAATCCACAGGGAGGAGGAGGGTCATATGCAAATGCATCGAGACTCAACACAAAGAAAAGCCCTCCTGCCCTGAGGAAACTCGCCACAACTCTGAAGTGCTTTTAAAGAAACATGACACCACCTCTCCGTAACTTAAAGCTTTTCTCCCCCATTCAGTCTGCCTAAACTCATCACAACCTGGCCCTTAAATCATTTGGAAAATGTGTGTTAACTCCCGGTGGGACTTAAGTCAACAGCAGGATATATATTTGGACTCCATTGCAAAGATGTATGATCTGGGCTTTTGGCAGTAAAAGTACTATACAGATAGGAAGAAACACCATCATTATAAACACAGACAGACAGTTCCAGAGCTGTCAGTCATCAGTTACACTCGGCTTTGCATTGAATTTTCTGTGAAAGCAGACAGGATAAAGAGTATAAAGAGTAAATTATCATTGTGTATCTAAATCCAAAGATTGTATGTGTCCAGACTCAAGGACATCTAACACAATGACAGCTTTTCTCTTCTTTGAACTAACACTTGTTTTTGCTGTATGTCCTTGAACAAGATGATATGATTGCTTTTTACGCAGGGAAAACAATCCTTGAAGATTCAACCAGCTATGAAGTGAATGCTCAAAATTCAGAAGTCTGTCCTTAATGTCACAAAACACATTCCAGCGTCTTTTTTTCAACCTAAAATATAATTATGAAGAGTTAGAGCGTTGATCTCCAACCACAGGCCACAGAGGTCCAAACATTTCCAGAAAATCATGGCGGGAGCTCATTTCAGTCATTCCTTGCAGTTTAAGTCATGATTGACGGGGAAGCCATGCAGAGTTATATGCATTCTATGAGCAGCTGATGGATTTGGGATTTTAGCTCAAAATGGACAGTTTAGGGCCAAAACAAAGCTCCATGTACAGTACATATTTAAATTGCATCTTCTTTTCATGTAGCTTTAGTAGAGTATAACTGTATGATATTGTACTGAGCTTTTGTACACAATGCAGACTGTGAGAGATAATTAATTTAAGAACGATCAATCATTAAACTGATGTTTTAAAAGGCAAACTGATGCTTTTTCTGTAAGACGTGGAGTTTGCAATTAAGCTTGAGCTTCGGAGACATCAAAGTAGAAACCTTGAGCAAATCCTAATCTTTTTTTTTGTCTCTTCTGTTTCAGCGATTAATCTTTGGTTGGATCAGAATCCTTCAGACATCAAGTTAAATCCATTTAAACCAGTTAGAGCTCAACAGCTGCAGATGCACTGCTCTTACTTTCTCATTTGGTCCCCAGAATATCCTGCAGGCTGAGAGAGAACCAGGCCGAGGAGGGTTCAAGCATATCCCTTTCCCCAAGGCTCGGAGGGAGGGGGGCGCTTAAAGCTTAAAGGCATCGGTGCTGTCATCGGCCACCGGGAGACTTCCACTGGACGGCAAGATGGATGACTGAAGAGATAACTAAGAAGGGCAGGGCCATACTGGCCGGGTTGGGGCTTCATTTCCTAAATATACACAAGAGACAAAATACACAACTCACTGTAATGTCATGAAGTCCATTTAAACCAATGCTTCTCAACGGGGGCATTCAGAGGATGAATGGAAGCAATATTTTGGAAAGGAGGGCGTTGACGTGCCCAGTATGAGTTTAGTGGCCGGGTTGGGTCAGTGGCAGAGCAGGTGCACGTGTACTTTGAGGTGTATGGCTCAATGCAGAGGTCCAGGGTTCAAATCTGACCTGTAACTTTTTCCTGCATGTCTTCCCCCTCTCTCTCCCCTTTCTCACTTAACTGTCCTGTCAAAAATTAAAGGCAGCAAAGACCAAAAATCTTTAAAAACAAAAAAATACGAGTTTACACTTGAAACTACTTGCAGAAATCAGTGGTCTGCAACGTTAAAACCTGCCAGTTTACGACACTGCGACGGTACGAGGCGGCGTATCGCAACTCTTCTTCTCTTCTACGTTTGTGTCAGCTCCGTGCTGCCTTCACGGGAATGGGAGGTCAAAGTGTCATCTTCAATGAACTCTGTACTGCAGCGTTATGTATCAGTCTTGTTGTGAACTTTAACGTCTCCATCAACATTATCATAATTTATCATTAATAAGTCTATGAACAATAGCTGTTGAAACAACTTTCATTCAAACGTGATTCAAAAGTAACAACAATAATAATCATAGTAATAGTGGGCCTAATCATAATAATTTTTATAAAGATTATTTTTTGGGGCTTTTCCCTTTATTACTGACAGTGGATAGACATGAAAGGGGGAGAGAGATGGGGGATGACACGCAGCAAAGGGCCGCAGGTGGATTCGAACAACCTACATGGGGGCGAATGCTCTTCCTGGGTGAGCTAGAGGCCTCCCATTAATCATTAATATTCAGATATTCAGGGCAACTAGCCTACATCTTACCACTTACAACTAGCCTACATCTTACATCTTACCGCCCCCCCCATCAAATGACCAAGGGACCAGGATTATGGATTATGGATAGGGGGAGTTGGCCCAAAACAGGGTTGAGAACCATTGATTTAAACGGATGTTTGATACACAACCAAAGCAGAGTATTCTCATGAAAGCGTTCATTTGATATCAAATGAAAAGTTCTACACCACTATGCATGTGATATCCTACGAAACTACAGTGACAGTTAAGTTTAGCGCATTTTACAGTTAAATTTAGCTGAACAAAAGTAGACTGTGAATCAGGTACAGAGCACTATGAAGGGATCCTGTTGCAGTTGAGTTTAGCCAGCATTTAATGCGGCGACGACAGCAAAAGTCTTGTGTTGTCCCTTAACTTCTTCCTGGACACTAACTCCAGTCCCCTGCTTGAAATCCCTGTTTTATCTAACCTCCCCCTATGTGGTTCTTTGGTGCAGTCAATGTGATGTATACAGTAATAAATAAGTGGAATGTATATGTATTACAGTGCATTACTTTTATAGCTGTATGTACGAATGGTTCATGAGAAAAGCCTGATCACCGCTACATTTCACTAACAAAAGATGCACATCAGATTCCATGTAAGAATTATACCTGGTCATATAAAACTGCTTCATTCCTAAATTTAACTGGAAATATTTAAAATGACGTTTAACTATTCATGTTGTGTCTGCAGTTGTCTGTACAGGCGACCCAATCCTCAGGCATCCAAGCAGAGCAGAGGTCAGCCAATCAGATTAGATTATCAGCAAAAAAAACACCATCATGTCTGCAGCCAACCAAAGGGGGTGTGTGTGTGTGTGTGTGTGTGTGTGTGTGTGTGTGTGTGTGTGTGTGTGTGTGTGTGAGAGCGAGAGACTTCCCAGTTGAATAAGTTAGAGGAAAAGAATGCTTTTGCAGACACACACACACACACACACAGAAGCACGTCTGTTTCCAATTAATTTACCACCTGTATGAAAGTGTGTGTGTGGTCAGGACGTGGTGTAGGCCTATCATAGATTCCTCTGTGTGTGTGTTACAACTTTCCTCACTGCAAGATTCACGGTTGAAGTTGCTAGGCATTAACATTTTTCAGTGTTTCATAATTTGTTTTCATTAATTTACAATTTTGAGATAATGTATAATTTGGATTTTTTGTCTTTAGTTGCTGGACATGAATGAGACATTTTCTACAGGAAGCAAACACTGAAAGAAAAACCTGAATGAAAAACATCTGCATGAAAAACATCTGCAACAGCTGTAATGATTTATCATGAATTTGTGATTAAAGGCAAAGTTTTTTCCACAGTGTAACCTGCAAGTTTAGTTCATCCCTTTCTCCTCCATTTAGGCTGATAAGCCAAGAGATAAGATGAGAGCCTGTGGGCTTTACACACACACACACACACACACACACACACACACACACACACACACACACACACACATTTTGGTCCAAACTTGTCCACTGGTTCTAATATGGAAGATGTTTTTACTGGTCAAGATCCCAATAAGGATAGAAAACAGGAATACACACAAACACACACACAAAAAAACACACAAACACACACACACGCTTTCCCTCAACTGTACATTATCCAACTTATTTTGACAAGAATTGGGGTTGGATGATATCGTACAAAAACCTATGCACAAATATTTGTATGATATTCTTCGAAATTACGGCGACCAGTCAGTCAGGTGACAACCGGTCACATGACAGTTAAGTTTAGCGGTCTTTACTGTTACATTTAGTGACTGTGAGCCGGGTACAGAGCACCGCGAGGTCCCAGTCGTTACAGCGGCCATTGCAGTAAAGGTAATCAAAGACGTTTCATTTCGGTGCCGCCAGAAATTCCACTGAATGTTCCTCATTTTCAGCCGGCTGTCCGTTACCTTCCCCTTTCTTTGTGTGGGCGTTCTAAACTCCGGTGGACTATGATTACCTGGTCCTCAGCTCTCTGCAGGGTAAATATCAGATAGCTAGACTATCTGTCCAATCTGCACGACTAAAACAACTTTGGAACGTACACACGTGACTCCATGCAGCGCTTAGCCCCGCCCAAGACAATTGTGATTGGTTTGAAGAAATGCCAATAAACCAGAGCACGTTTTTCCTACCATCCAGGAATGCTGGATGCTAGATGCTGTGTGGTCTAGCCAGACCTTTTTCGCATCACTGTGGAGGAAGGTCTGGCAATGCAAGACTACAGTAAAGGTGGACATGCAGCGATCACCATGAAAACTCTAGTCCCTACCAACACTCTTCTGCACCGTTATAATCTGTTTCAGCAAATAAAGAGAAAACTTCAAATTTATAGCTTCACCTGTGTGTGTGTGTGTGTGTGTGTGTGTGTGTGTGTGTGTGTGTGTGTGTGTGCACAATTATACGTGCCATTATATGTGCCATTAACAGTGCAGTCAACAGTTAATTCACCTTTTGTTGCTGAAAGCAGCTTGAAACCCCAGTGTGTGTGTGTGTGTGTGTGTGTGTGTGTGTGTGTGTGTGTGTGTGTGTGTGTGTGTGTGTGTTAAAAGCAGGATGTAGCTGATCTGCTTACCCCATGTTGCCAGATAAGAATCAGAGAGAAGAAGACAAATAACACCTTCTCCGGTGAAAGATACACTGTGTGTGTGTGTGTGTGTGTGTGTGTGTGTGTGTGTGTGTTGAACTCTCACTGCATTCATTTTCCTGTCCTACTAAAACTTGTGTTATGTGACCTGAATTAATGTTTTCATATACGGCATTCGCACCTTATTTTTGTTCCTAAAAATATTGAACAAAGAAAAAGAACAAATAATTTTGTGTCTTATTGAAAAGACTCTGCAGATATTCCTCTAACAACCACCCCGTCTCATTGGTGGATCCCACATGACAACAGGTGATGACACGGGACTGTTGCGGGCCAATCGGTGGCCTAGCTGAACCCGTTTCCCTCCCGCTCTATTGTCCTGCTGAACCACTGATTTGTTTGTTTCCATGGTGACCTCTGACCTCTCCTCACCTCCTGTTTGTCTGCCTCCTTCACCTCTCCTCCCTTCTTTCGTCTCCTTAAACCTTTCTGCAGACCGCCGTCCCCTTCTCTCCTCCTCTCCTCCTCCTCTTCATCCTGCCTCCTCTCCTGCGTCTGTGAACTGACTTCCTGTCGCAGGAAGCAGCCCGGTGGTGGAGGTCAGAAACAGGATGTCCTGCGGGGAGGAGAGGAGAGGAGAGGAGGAGGATAGGAGAGGAAGAGGAGAGGAGGGAAGGAGGGAGGATAGGAGAGGAAGAGGAGGGAGGAGGATAGGAGAGGAAGAGGAGAGGAGGGGAGGGGAGGATAGGAGAGGAAGATGAGAGGAGAGGAGGGGAGGATAGGAGAGGAAGAGGAGAGGAGGGAGGGGAGGGGATAGGAGAGGAAGAGGAGAGGAGGTGAGGGGAGGATAGGAGAGGAAGATGAGAGAGGGAGGGGAGGATAGGAGAGGAAGAGGAGAGGAGAGGAGGGGAGGGAGGAGGGAGGGAGGGGAGGGAGGATAGGAGAGGAAGAGGAGAGGAGAGGGGAGGATAGGAGGGAACAGGAGGAGGGGGAGGAGGATAGGAGAGGAAGATGAGAGGAGAGGAGGGGAGGATAGGAGAGGAAGAGGAGAGGAGGGGAGGGGAGGATAGGAGAGGAAGATAAGAGGAGAGGAATAGAATAGAGTTGATGAAACAAGGAGAGGTGAAAAGGAAAGAGGAGAGGAAACAAGGCTGAGTTTCTACTCCTCTACAATTAGATCTGTATCTAGCTTTATGATGAGCAATCAGACAAATCAGGGTACATTTATTTAACCCTTGTGTTGTAAAAGATTAAAACTTATTTATTTTTACCCTTTTTTTCACGTCACATCTACGTCTTCCTGGTGGTCCATTGACCCACTGACACGTTTTGTCACTATGACAACTAACAACAGTCGCCATTTTGTTGTGTACAATGTGTACAATGGCCATTTTATTTCCACGGTTGAGTTATTGTATTTACAAAGGGTCCATCTAGGGATGTGTGCTGCAAATTAGCTTAGGCTATAAACCCTGTAGCTCTATGCGACATACTCTAGTCCCTATGCAAATAAACAAATACATTTAAAAAAGAATGTGACGATACATGCTGTGTTGTCTTTCTTTGTCTTGTTAGTGAACCGATTCAGTGAAGGCGACGGTGAACTGAAGGAAACGGCAGCATGGTAACACCTCTGGGTGGATGTCTGCAGGGTTAATTGGTTCTTCCTGTGATTGTGGATCTTCCTCCACCTCGCCCAGACCTACTGACCTCCTCGGCACGTGTGCACACACGGTTCTGGGGATTCTTGCCAGTAGAACCAGTCAGCTTTTTAATAATAATAATAATAATAATAATAAAAATAATAATAATATTAACCCTTGTGTTGTCTTTCTGAAGACCAACATTTAGTTTTCAGGGTCAAAATCTTCAGACAACTTCAAGACATGTGACCGGGTTGGTTCAGAGGGTAGAGCAGGCGCACATATACATAGAGGTTTAATACTTGACCCAGAGGTCCAGGGTTCGAGTCCAGCCTGTGATGATTTCCTGTGTTTCTGACCTAGCTGTCCTATCCATTAAAGGTGGAAAAGCCCCAAAATTAATCTTTGTAAAATACTTTTGTCACTTTTCCCAAAGTTCTTTGTCAATTTAATCTAATTTTGCTGTTGTTTTGACCGAGGTATTGAAGCTTTCTGACATTTGTTGTCACTTTTTGATGTTTTCTAACTTTTCCCGTTCTTTATCACTTTTACAATGTCCTCGGTCAGTAAATCAACTTAACTTTTCTGTTTTTAAATATTTATGAGGTGTATTTTTCTAATTTGTCAACCTGAGTCCAATTAATTCGTTGAATCCTTTATTCAAGCGTGTATGTATGTATGTATGTATGTATGTATGTATGTATGTATGTATGTATGTATATATATATATATATATATATATATATATATATATATGTATGTATGTGTGCGTGTGTGTGTATGTATGTGTGCGTGTGTGTGTATGTATGTGTATGTATGTATATGTATATATATGTATGTGTGTATATATATATGTGTGTATATATATATATATATATATAAATGGGACATTACTGTGAATGGCTCTGCCCTCTAGGGGCTGAAATCACACTGTGCAGGTACAAGACATTTAAATGAAGTTAATACAGCACATATAGGCTGTGACTGGTGTCCACATGCTGTGTGTTTTTCTGTAAATGAAACCACACTCGCTTCTCTTTGGTTTTTCAAACGCTGCCGCTGCCAAAAGCAGCGCACTTCCTGTGTGAGGCTAAAGACAGCTGCACACCACTCGTTCCTCTAAAAGTCAACTGAAAGAAATTAGCATTTACTTTGGTCTGCTACAGCCTAGGCGTAATTTCCAGATAAATTAAAATCCAGTTTGCCCCCACACACACACACACACACACACACACACACTTCCAAGTTTGTTTGATATTACTTGATGGGTCTCTTATTTATTTTTTTAAAGATTATTTTTAGGGGCTTTTCCCTGTATTAAAGGGGATTAACAGGAAAGGGAAGAGAGATGACATGCATGCACGATGACACGCAGCAAAGGGCCGCAGGTCGGACTTGAACCCAGACCGCTGCAGGACTCAGCCAACATGGGGCGAAAGCTCTTACTGGGTGAGCTCGAGGCCCTGCCCCCGATCAGCTCCTGAAGATCTTACACGTCGTTGAGTACTATGCTTTCTGGTGGAATTTATCATTATGACCAACTTCATTATAGCCTGAATTTCGTATCACCATAGTCCTGTAAATGTATGTAGAAATGCAAGTAATGGGATTCAAATTCCACCAAACAAACCGAGGACGCCCCCCCCAGACCCCTTGTTTGGTCCATGGTCAGTTTGCTCCGACTTCAACAAACAGCAGATTAACAAGAAAGTCTTACATCATTTTCGGGTGGAGGTGATCAGTATTAGTCGTGCAGTGTATGTCCCCTACGTTCCAGTCTGGGCTTGCTCTGTTGTCATCGGACCTTCCTACGCAGCAGTGTGGAGGAAGGTCTAGCAATGCAAGACTAGTTTCATACTAATGGTGGTCTTCGAATGTTGAATGATTTGATTTGAATGTGACTTTGGCCAATCAAGAATGGTGCTTGACAATTTTTCAACATTTTTATTTTTATTTGACAGTTTTTTTCAGCGTTCTTTTTAGCTGGACGTCCCTCCACCTAGTCCTGGGTCTTCCCGAGGCCTCCTCCCAGCTGGACGTCCCTCCACCTAGTCCTGGGTCTTCCCGAGGCCTCCTCCCAGCTGGACGTCCCTCCACCTAGTCCTGGGTCTTCCCCGAGGCCTCCTCCCAGCTGGACGTCCCTCCACCTAGTCCTGGGTCTTCCCCAAGGCCTCCTCCCAGCTGGACGTCCCTCCACCTAGTCCTGGGTCTTCCCCCTCCAACCAGCTGGACATCCCTCCACCTAGTCCTGGGTCTTCCCGAGGCCTCCTCCCAGCTGGACGTGCCTGGAACACCTCCCTAGGGACCCCCAGGAGGCATCCTCACCAGATCAACTGGCTCCTTTCGACGTGAAGGAGCAGCAGCTCTACTCCAAGCTCCTCACGGAGGACTGAGCTTCTCACCCGATCTCTAAGGGGACGCGGCCCCCTGCTGAGGAAACCCATTTCGGCCGCTTGTACCCTGGACCACGTTCTTTCGGTCATGACCCAGCCTTCATGACCATAGGTGAGGGTAGGAACGAACACCGACTGGTAGATCGAGTCATTAGATTTCACAAAATGATGGCATGACACAATGGTTATTTTACTGCTCCTGTTCTTTAAACAAAGTATTCAGTCTTATCTCCCAAGCTTGGGAAATAATAACTGAAGAAAAAAAAGGCTCCTATCTTAAAGCATAACTCAATTTTTTCATAATCATCCATCCAGAAAAAAATCATCCGAAATAGGTAATTTAAAGTAAAAGGCACGTCCCCTTAGGTCGTACCGTACGTCCTCATAAACGGGACAAAAACCCCAAAACATTAACCCCAGACTCAACTTCAGCTCATGTAATGAATAAAGTGTGTCCTCCTCTGGAGGGAGCAGCAGCAGTAGGCTACGTCTTCAGAAACGTAATGCAGTGGGAGTAGAAGCACTCTAAGGGGCTCTTGGAGAATACTTCAGTGTCACCAGAGTTTCAGAGGAAATGCTTCCACCTTGTGGTAAAACGTGGAGCTGCTCGGTCACTGTAGCCGGGCTGTTGTTCTTTCGGCCCTGTCTTATGAGCCGTGTGATGGAGCACGACACTAACTACATATTGACAATAATAATAATCTACTTGGCGTTTGCCTTTCATGGAGAAAGCCAACTGTCTGTGTTTCAAAGCGTTCCCTATCACAGAAACACTGCACCATATATAGTGTGTTTGCCATTTTGTAGTTGTGTTGGAATTCTCTACGGTTAATCCCATTCACTATACAGTCCACTATAAAATACCCACAATGCAACGCTAATATGAGTGTACATCATGGATGTATTATACGCATGGATGTAAGAAAACAATGTCTGTCACTCCCCAATGTGAGTCGAGTGCAGCTGTGAGTCGCGCATGCTAAGATTTAAACGGTTTACGGCATAACGGGAAAAATATGAAAATTTGCCAAATTCTGCTTTTGCGTCGTGTAATTAGTCTAAAAACAGCTTCCCGTTGGCTTAAAACTAGATTAAAAGGTATTGTGAACCCATGAGGGCCAGAATAAAACCTTCTACCTACTGCACCTTTAACGTATGATGTGTGTTGTGTGAGTTTACCGTGTTTAGGTTCACAGAGTAGTGTTACGTGACAAAAATAGTGTCTGAAGTTTTGAGTTTCATCGTTATGAACCTGGAGAACAACATACCCATGCGGTTTTAAGTGAGATCCGGTTTCTGAATGTCCTGTCTTCAGTTTCCAGGTGAGCTGTTCATCTGCGTCACCAGAGACGAGGTGGCTAACCGTAGCATGCTACGTTGGACAGTCAGAATCTCACTCAAAACACCATGGATAGGTTATTTCCCGAGTTTCTATGCATGTGGAAAGAGGCACAAACACCCTGAATCCCACAAAAAGTGTGTTTTTTCCATAATATAGGCACTTTAATATGGATAATGGCAAATATGCAAATACATTTATTGAGCATGGAATAGGTTTTTGTTTGAGTGTTAATTCCTGTTTAAAACGTAATTCTCTGTGCTCAAAACATACAGTTACTCGCTCGGGAATGAGACACATATGTAACGCCATTTTAAAAGCAATTGGATGATGTTTATTTTTAAAAATCAATGTGAATCATTCACAAACCATTCAATCATTGTTTATCAAAAGTGAAGAAAACAAGCATTCAAAATCACAATGAACTAATATCAAACTAACTCCGTTAATGATTTATTTTCATCTCGTTCATTTCATCGATACAGTAATTCATCGGGCACTTAGTAAAAACACAGATACTACAAATCAAAGTAACAGAAAATACATAATCTGTTATACTAAAATAGATGTGGCATAATTCCCAACAGATCTTCTACTCATCAGCCCAAAATCCCCCCATTTTCCCTTAAAAAAAATAAAAGTAATAAACAACAACAACCAATCACTGATTGTGATTCACCTGATAAAAGGCCTAAAATGCCCCAAAAAATAACTAAAAATTAAAAGGTGATGTTCCGTGTGCTATTATTAGCTTAGCGTGTACACGTTCTTGCGTTATATTACACATTTGTTTTCCCAAAGCATCTTTCTGTGCAGCAGAAATGTAAAAATATGTTTTCCCCGTTTTTGTTTTCTCTCATCGTCCGCTCACGGTTTCAGTTTCCCAACTTTGTGCAACTTCGGCCGTTTCCCAACTTTTCAAATCGTTTCTATGTGCGAATAATCAACCACCTGAAGCCTCCTTTAGAGGGAGTGAAGGGAGAGAGACAGTTTGAGGCAGCCCAGCTCTTTGCCCTGGCTGCCCAGGACGCCCTGCACCCGGTAGTCCCCGTTGGTCAGCCAGTAGGGCAGATCCATGTTGGGCAGGTAGAAGTCCGACTGTGGCAGAGAGTACGATCCCTGCAGACACAGAGAGAGAGAGAGAGAGAGAGAGAGAGAGAGAGAGAGAGAGAGAGCTCAGACTAGGCCTGCACAACATATCGTTTTGCTTATAGAACATTTTCTGTTATTTAAAATTCAAACTAAATCTCATCCAAAAGCAGTTAAACTTCTAAAGAGAAATCTGTCATCCGTATTCTACCAAAACCAACCTCCATAGTCGCCAAAAGTTGTCACAGTTGAGGACAAATCAAGGTCCCATAATGCAACTCGTAGTGTGAATAAACATAAAGCAACTGGGAATCACAAGCTGTGTCATACACGGATATTTCTTGTGTATTTCTGCATTAAATCTACGCTGTGTGTACATAGGTACGTAGAGACCCGGACCCTACGCCGTGGCCTACTACACATTGCGGGGACGCACGCCGCTCGGCCGTGGCTCGGTAGCAATGCATCTCCTTTCTGTGATCATTTGGGAAAGCAGCAGAGAGAGAGAGAGAGAGAGAAAGAGAGAGAGAGAGAGAGAGGTATTGTTGTGAAAGGACTCACCGCTTTGAAGGGGCAGCGGCAGGGCAGTCCGTAGGTGTGGAGCGGCTCGGGACAGTCCTGACCCGGGGGGGTCAGCTGGTTCAGGATGGCACAGGCGTCCGGATAGTGACAGCTGCCCAACTCGTCCACACACGGGACCTTCACCCAGATACCCACCACCTCCTTCTCCAGGGTCACGTTGAGCTGGGGGCGGGGGACAGACAGAGAGGAGACATACAACGTTAGAGGTCCCTGTGGACAGTTTGGAAGATCTGCATCCACAATCCTGGTGTTGCATAGTCTGTCCACCAGAGGACGCTTTACAACGTCCCTGTTAGTGATGGCGTTGCATAGTCTGTCCACCAGAGGACGCTCTACAACGTCCCTGTTAGTGATGGCGTTGCATAGTCTGTCCACCAGAGGACGCTCTACAACGTCCCAGTTAGTGATGGCGTTGCATAGTCTGTCCACCAGAGGACGCTTTACAACGTCCCTGTTAGTGATGGCGTTGCATAGTCTGTCCACCAGAGGACGCTCTACAACGTCCCTGTTAGTGATGGCATTGCATAGTCTGTCCACCAGAGGACGCTCTACAACGTCCCTGTTAGTGATGGCGTTGCATAGTCTGTCCACCAGAGGACGCTCTACAACGTCCCTGTTAGTGATGGCGTTGCATAGTCTGTCCACCAGAGGACGCTCTACAACGTCCCCGTTAGTGATGGCGTTGCATAGTCTGTCCACCAGAGGACGCTCTACAACGTCCCTGTTAGTGATGGCGTTGCATAGTCTGTCCACCAGAGGACGCTCTACAACGTCCCTGTTAGTGATGGCGTTGCATAGTCTGTCCACCAGAGGACGCTCTACAACGTCCCTGTTAGTGATGGCGTTGCATAGTCTGTCCACCAGAGGACGCTCAACGTCACTGTTGGCAACACTAATTTTTATATTTTGTTAATGTGTTTTTGTTTAAAGGACTTTAAGTTTCATATCTTAAGTTTGTATTTTTATACATTTTATTTATCAGAACTTTAATATATTTTGATGTTCTGTTGTGACAATAAAACAAATTATTACTATTTTAGTGAGAATTCAACTAACTACAAATAACGGGAAAAGGGAAATCTGTTTTGTGACGCGTTTTTTTTTTTTATATATGTATCGGCCTATCGGATTATTAAATAAACAAATATTCGTATCAGTCTTAAAAATCCTTTATCGGCCGGGCTCTACGTGAGACCTCCAGAGTGACAATCTTTGATATGACAACTTGATTTGGTGACGGTGTAATAAAGCAGAAGAGAAGCACAACAGGAGGAACCAGTCTGTATGACAGGGGACACGAGTTCAACTTTTGAGGAAGTCCCAACATGACAAAAGAGGACATTATGGTCTGAAGTGAGAAGTGATAACAATGTTATCGTCAGGTGATGACGAGCCTCCTCCCGTAACCTCGCAGGTCTGTGTAGAAAACAAGGAAGCAAATGATCGGCTCCCTCTGGCTTTCTCTGGTAAAGACTCTGTGGAAACTATTTACAGAACGGAGGCTGCAGTCAGCTGTGGCTCAGTCACTTATAAACGGACGCACCGCGAATCGGTTAAAAAAAAATCAACATGAAATGTGTAGATTAACCCTTGTGTTGTCTTCCCATCAAAATTGAAAATCAAAACTTTTGTTGAGACTTTTTTTATCAATATTTTTAACTTTTTCTTACGTTTTTGTCCATTTTTTTTAACACTTTTGACGCTTTTTTCCAATGTTTGTCACTTTTGACGTTTAACACTACGTAACACTAACTTATTAACGTTAGTTATACAGTTACTTTTGGATATTATGTTCCATAAACCTCATTTATAGGAAATTATACCTAATGTTTGAGTTAGAAAAGCAGAAATTAGGAATTATTGAGACTAAAGTTAAAGGAATGGATGTTGATGATAATCACAGACTGGAATATGTCAACTTTTACTCTCAATACTATTTCAAAAACACTTCAATTTGGTTTCAAATGCTATAAAATTGAATAAGACGCCCCAAAATTAATGAAAGTAGAGATTTGTACTTGGCAAAGAGCGTTGTGTGGAATCAATCATGTTATTTTGGGGAATTAAAAAGAACATTGATATAGGACAACGGGTCAATGGGGGGGGATGACATGCAGCAAAGGGCTGCAGGTCTGAGTCAAACCCGGGCCCGCTGCATTGAGGACTAAACCTCTATATACATATATGGGCGCACGCTCTACCACCTGAGCCATCTGGGCGCCCGCTACAGACTGACAAACACAGAAACCCTCCTCTCCATCTCCCCCCCTCTATAGTCACACCCTTCTACTTCAGAGCCATGGGAACTACTGGATTTTATTATTTCATTATTTATTCCCAATTTCAAATGACGTCCCCAAAAGGAAACTTTGTCAACATCTGTTTTATCTAAAATATACATTTCTCAGTTTGTTCACTTTAAGCTTATTGCTGCAAAATGGGACATACTGACCAACACATATGTGATAATAGATTGATACTTCGCTTCTGTGCATCTATACAGTATTGCCACACAAAATATTGCGATACTATGCTGTATTGATTATTTTCCCCCACCCCTACCAGAGAACATTACAATCATTAAGTCATTTAATCAATCAATGTAGTTAGTTTTGACATAATATGTCCATTATCCTACTGATAATGGAAGGGGGAACCCTGTGTACACACCGCAGCCTGATGTGCTCACATGAAGCTCAGAGGATCAGCAGCAGATCCAGACACGCCTGCTTCTACCTTACAGAACAGCCAACAACAACAACCGGCTCACTGCAGACACATAGCTGTTCAACAAGACAAGTTCAACCAGTGTTGTGTAACACCGTGTTTATGGTCCTGTAATCTCGCTTCACTTAGAGACGGAGGCCTCTGGGTCTTATATAGAGTCGTATATCATGCTGTAATACCTATGTGGAATAAACAGGTGACCTGGCGTAAACACCACCACCAATAGACAATAATGTCTGTATGGGTTTTTTATTTAGACTGCAATCAAAATAAAATGCAAAGACCGGGTTTTCTCCCCCGCTTGAAAATGTACAACTGCAACACGAATGAAAAATGATTTAAAATACATAGCCTATCTAAATAAAAGCCGGCCCATCATTGAGAATGTCCCTTCACTTGTTTTCAACATGTGTGTGTCTAGAGCGAGTGAGAGAGTGACGGCGTTTTGGAGCCAGTATAGTGTGACTCTAGATGCATAGCAATATATATATATATATATATATATATATATATATATATATATATACACACACACACACACACACACACACACACACACACACCTGTGTGTGCTGTGTGTGTGTGTGTAGTAACAAGAAACTAGAACACACACACACACACACACATATGTGTATGTGTTTGTGTGTGTGTTCTAGTTTCTGCCACTTCTCTAAAAATTCAACTACACATCGCGGCCGTGGCTTGGTAGGTGTGTGTGTGTGTGTGTATATATATAAAAATCAGAGAAAAAAAAATGTTTTTCATTGAAAAATACTACAAACAATTAATTATTAAAATAGTTCTGTCTGTTAATCTTTGCAGCTCTTCAAACCAGAGATAATTCCCATTTACTCCTCGTCGTACCAGTGTAGCTTTTAGGATGTGTGTATTTTCTACCTTCCAGACAGGTTTCAGTTCATTTCCATATGAAAATCAACTAGCTCAGACCAGAGACCTGAGTGAAGTAATCCATCATTAGTTTCTAACACAGTGTCCACGTGTCTCTGCAGTCCCCAAAATAAAAGGAGACATGAATTTGAAAATGCTAATAATTACTTAGGCTACTTTTATAAATTTGCTTTGCTAATTCATCTCTGTGTTTTTTATAAACTATGATAATCTGGTCAGGGGTCACATCCCTCGCTACGGGTCCAGGCGCCGTCTCACATCCAGAAGCCTAACTATTGTTCTTCTGTGTTTTTCGCCATCGCTGCTGCGGAAACACTGGTACAAATACAGGTTTTTCCTTGTATCTTGTTTGAAAATATATCAATGTACCTTAAAATATGGCTATCCCACCCAGCCCCTTAGTCAGAGTACTCACAGCCAGGAGCAGACAGCTCTACGGATGTGGATCCAGAGGCAGAGGCCGTCAAGTCTCCGGGGATGGAGATCGGGTCTGGAGACAGGGCCAGAGTCTTGAGAACAGCTGGATCATCTGGCTGCCCGCAGTTCTTCCAGTCAAAACCCAGAACCTGACCACAACACACAGAGCTTATGAACTGAATCAGGATACAAATCATTAGGGCTGCAAATAACCACTATGTTCATTGTTAATTACTTTCCCAATTAATGGATTAGTTGTTGGGTCTACAGTGTCAGAAAATGATGGAAAATGTCGGATTAGGTCAAGAAGACGTCCTCAAACGTCTCGTTTTGTCCACAACTCGAAGATATTTAATTTACTGTCACAGAGGAGAGTATGTGGGTGATTCTTTAACTATGGTACTTTTCTTGTCCCTGGATGATATAATAAAAACTAGAAAACATTTCTTCATTTTTGTTTTTGTCAAACTTACTTCACCCTAAGGGGAACTTGTACAAAATGTATCATGGGTCAATAATTCTTTTTATTATATGATATGAGGCCTTTTATGCATGGTTTTTACTGTTTTCCTTCTGTCCCTAAGCCCGACTTTGTATCTTCAACCTCGCTTAATTCCAAATTAAATATTTAAATAATGTAGATTTCAAGAATAAATGATAAAACAATGTCTATTTCAATTATACATATTATATATTGCGATATTTATTCACATTTTCATACATATATGTATGTATGTGTGTACGTATGTATGTATATACACACACACACACACACACACACACACACAAGCTGCAATCAGAGAAAAAAGGTTCTTTTATTGAAAAAGACCAGAGATAATTCCCATTTACTCCTCGTCGTACCAGTGTAGCTTTTAGGATGTGTGTATTTTCTACCTTCCAGACAGGTTTCAGTTCATTTCCATATGAAAATCAACTAGCTCAGACCAGAGACCTGAGTGAAGTAATCCATCATTAGTTTCTAACACAGTGTCCACGTGTCTCTGCAGTCCCCAAAATAAAAGGAGACATGAATTTGAAAACGCTAATAATAACTTAGGCTACTTTTATA
>JABXJD010000027.1:620000-642500 GCA_013375575.1 Percina caprodes
CATCCCCCCTGGCACCGTGCTTCCTTTTACTGTTGTTTTACTGGACGGTGCGTGTTAGGCCTGGTTGTTTTCTAAAGGTCAAACATTATTACACATTACACATATTACACTTTATTATATTCAATATATTTTATTTTCCTCTAGGCGTAAAATTATAATAAATTAATTGTATTTAAAAAGTAGTGGAGGATCTGTGGTTGTAGTTGCATGTAATTGACACTAGATGTCACTGTGGAAAAGCTATTTCCCACTCACACGCGCGCACACACACACACTGGCACGCGCACACACACGCACACGCACACGCACACAAGCGCACACACACGTTGTTGTGTAGCCTAAATTATACTTCAACTAGGCCTAATGGAGACTTGTGATTGGTTAATAGGTTGATATTAAGAGACAGCACATATATGATAAAAAGACACAAAAGCAATCAGTTTGGGATCCATTTCAAATAAAATCAAATAAATAAAACATTATTAAAAAGAAAAACGGCCAACTTAAAAAAAATACACGTCGAAAACGGTAAAAAAAATAACGTCAAAAGCGTTGAAAATAACGTGTTTAAAAAACAGTTAAGACAGTTTTTAAATGTATTGCTGTGAGGTTATTGCTTATTTAATTTCAAATTTGAACTTGAACGCAACGCTGGTCTCGCAGCTGACTGAACCATCGAATTACAAAATGCCCTATCAACACTTGAACGCACCATGACTACCCTGATGGGGGCCTTAAAGGAACAACACACTGTTATAATGTCAGGGAAGGAAAATTCAATTCAAAACGAAGCAGAATGAGTTCAGAATGTCCTTGCAGAAGATTAAATCCGAACAAATTGTATATCTGAAAACAATACACCAGTCTGCCACTTTATTAAAAAAACATTGCAGTGCTGGTTTCACAGTATCAGAATTTTGGATATTCCTCATGGAAACATTAATAGCTCATAAAGCGTTTTTACTGAGCTGGGAACAAAGCTTTCTCTTGCTTCGCTCCATGGTCTTGGAATAACTTATACAACTTGCTCCGTCTAAATGATCTAGTCCCATTAAATTAATTTATAATGCCATGTAACTCAAAAATGTAACTGCCACATGTGACCTGTTCCTTTCCTCTATGTGTGATGCTTGTTTTTAATGTATTTCTATTTAAATGGTAACTGGTGTGCCGTCTTGGCCAGGTCTCCCTTAGAAAAGAGATTCAATCTCAAGGGACTTCCTGGTTAAATAAAGGTTAAATTAAAATAAATGTGACAATGGCTGGGAAGATTGACGGAACAGACAGCCATGTGACAGTACTCGGATCCAATGGAAATCACAGTTTTGGATTGGGGGGGAGGGGCACCAGGAGGGGCAATTATATTTCAAGCGGTGGGGGGCACCCCTAAACCCCCCCCCCCCCCTTTACTCCCCCTTCCCCTGGATGTGAGGTTATTACTTATTTTAACGGATACAAAATTCAGCTTAAATGCAATACTGGTCTCTGAATCGCCGCATTTCGGACTTTCCCCATTGACACCTGAACGCACCCTGCCTCCCATGACGGGGGCCTTAAGTTGACTACTAATAATAGGGATCAGTTGAAGACGTGCAAGCAGAATTGGGTTCAAAACGAAGCTAAATGAGAAGGCTACATACAATCCTCGCAGAACATTTCTCTAGCATCACATGTCTCTGTGCACGGCCTGCCTGAAGCGTAGAGGGGGGAGGGTGGGGAGGAGGAGGAGGAGGAGGAGGAGGAGGGGTTCAGGCGAGCCAGATGATGCTGCTGTTGTCAGTGAAAAGGAGGAGGAGGAGGAGGAGGAGGAAGCGGCAGCAGCAGCGCACCGAGCTCCTCTCCATCCCATGTGTTTGGAAGAAAAGAAAAGCAAAAAAAGGAGAAAGGAATGGGCTCGGATCCAGACACGTGCTGCTGAAAAGCTCAAATACACCTCCGTGTGGCTTTCTTTTCTTTTCAACAACAAAAAAACCCCACATAGTTGGGAAATGCTTCCCTGCTCTTCATCCGCGCAGATGGAGGGATGCGAGGAGGAGAGGGACGCGCACATGCGGACAGAGGTAAGAAAAGATAAAAAGATTAAAAAAAATAGCTCAAATGTTTGCCTATAATAATGTATTTCTGGAGGTAAACCGCTGTAAATGTGTCCACGGAGGTCTATGCAGGTCTTTCCGGCTCAGATGGGACATTTTCCAGGCTGGTCTCCGCCGGTGGGCTGTAATCCGCCGGTCGGCTTCTCCTGGAGGTTATTGTAGACATGAAAGAGCCGGACCCCTCCCTATGAATGTGTCGCTCTTCTCGCCATTTACGCAGAGAGGAGACATTATACTCTACATTTAGGCTATATCACAGATATATTTTGATGGTTTCATGAGGAAGATCCGTGATTTCTAAACGGATTTGAGCCTTTTTGGAGAGAAATGGGCTGAGTGTAAAGAGGCTGACATGCAGGCTTATTGTGGGCTAATGTCTGACTGACTTCATGTCTCTAATTCACAGGAAAAAAAGCCTCGCCTCAGGTTTGAACTGATATTTAGCAGTTTATACATCTGAATAGATTTACTCATTCCACTGAAACCTTCATTACTCCATCAGCTGCCTCTAAGCCGCTGTCTGCTGCAGGGTTTTACCCATAAACACCCCAATATAAGGGTGGATACAGTGGGAATTCAACACACAACTCCTTCTGGTGATAATGCCTTGCTTCACCTTATTACCCAAAGACTTGAAGGCACAACCCTTTTAGTGTTTGGTAGTAAGAATAACCTCCTAACCTGCAGTCTACAGGGCCTCGCTTCATTCCTTGACCCTCATGTTGTCCTCATGTTGTCCTCATGTTGTCTTCATGTTGTCTTCATGTTGTCCTCATGTTGTCCTCATGTTGTCCTATATCAATGTTCTTTTTAATTCCCCAAAATAACATGATTGATTCCACACAACGCTCTTTGCCAAGTACAAATCTCTACTTTCATTAATTTTGGGGCGTCTTATTCAATTTTATAGCATTTAAAAAAAAAATTGCAGTGTTTTGAAATAGTATTGAGAGTAAAAGTTGACATATTCCAGTCTGTGATTATCATCAAAATCCATTCCTTTAATTGTAGTCTAAATAATTCTGCTTTTCTAACTGAAACATTAGGTATAATTTCCTATAAATGAAGTTTATTGACCATAAATTCCAAAAAGAACTGAAAAAACTGAAGTTAATAGTGTTGAACGTCAAAAAAAGTGTCAAAAGTGTTGAAAAAGGGACAAAAGCGTAAGAAAAAGTTAAAAACATCGATAAAAGCGGCAACAAAAGCGTTGATTTTAAATTTTGACACAGGGGTTAAACAGGAGCTGAACCCTCACACACAGGTTGCTATCGACGTACAACGAGGGAAGGGAGCTAGCTGACCCTGCCTTGCTCATTTAGTTTGAGACTAATCAAAATAAAGATGTACAAGGGTCTTAACACTTGAGTTGTCTTCCCGTCAACCATGGAAAAAAATGTTTTGGTTACTTTTTTTCCACATTATCGCTTTTTCCCAAAAAAATTGTCTCTTTTTCAATGTTGTGGGTGCTTTTTTCATGTTTTTCGTGTTTTTTCCAAAGTTTTTAAAATATTTTTAATGTTGACATTTTCAGCGCTTATTTCTTCGGCCCATTTATTGTGACAAAAATATAAATAAATCAACTGAAAACGGGTCAAACTTGATCCAAGGACAACATGACGGTTAAAACCCCCAACCCACGTGTTGATGCCTTGCTTATATGCCATTGACCTAGATAAAGGAGGCAGCATGGTGGCCCAATGGTTAGCACAGTGGCCGTAGCACAGTGCTAACCATTGAGCCATATATATATATATATATATATATATATATATATATATATATATATATATATATATATATATATATATTTGGTCAGGCTCAGTATGTAATGCGGAGAGAAATGGGTGAGTGGCCAAAGTGATGACCCCTGTTATCCGCAGTTCAGTAGTGGGATGGCAGATGGAAAGATCCAACCATTTAAAACTCTGTTTAGCTGCAGCTGCGTTTCACTACAATGCCGATACATGAAGCAGTAGCAGAGCTACTCGTTAAGCGTGTTACAATTCAAATTCAAAGGAAAGGGAGCTACTGCTGACTACACTTTGACATTTCAGCAGCAAATGTCTGCCTTTGCAGTTAGATTGTATAACTGGGGATTTATATATGCATCCCCCATTAAGGGTTAGCTGCTTGGTCTCTAAAATGTTGGATCAGTGTTTTCAAAAGCCCAAGACGACGTCCTCGTTTTGTCCACAACTCGGATAAATTCAGTTCACTCTCACAGAGGAGAGAAGAATCAGTGTTTCAGAGAATCAGGAATTCTGTAACCGAATTGATTAGAAGAATAGTTGCCGATTGATTTAGTAGTTGACTACCTATTGATTAATCTTTGCAGCTCTGCTCACTGAGCAGCACGGGGAGTTGAAGCGCTCACCCTGGCAGTGCCAGTGCCTTGCTGCGTGCCGGTGAACCCGCTGCCCTCGCTGGGCTCCTCAGGGAAATCTGAGCTGACAGTGTGTGAGACTGCAGGTAGAGCTGGAGAGAGAAAGTGGGCCAAGTCTATCTCTCTCCCCTGCAGCCGGAAGGAGAGAGAGAGATCTTCAGTGTCCTTTTTGTCCTTTTTATCTGCGATATTGGCGTGGTTTTGACGCAGTTACGCCCTTACAAAGACTCACATTTTAACCATTAAAGTGCCCATATTATGAAAATTATATTTTTTCCTGGGATTTGGGGTGTGCTCCCTACAACACATACAAACTTGGAAAAACAAAACCATCCATGCTGTTTTGAGTCCGATACAAGTTTCTGAATGTATTCTGCCTTCATGCATAACAAAACAAAATATGCAAGACTGAAATTCACCTTCCAATACCACCATGGATATAGAGTAGAATAGAGTATGAAAGTTCTGATGAATAAAATGTATAAAAATACAAACTTAAGATGTGAAACTTAAAGTCCTTTGAACAAAAACACAATAACTAACAAAAAGAAAAATCAATGTTACCAACAGAGACATTGTAGAGCGCCCTCTGGAGGACAAACTATACTATACTGTCATTTATTTGTCATTATAAATGTTTCTGATGATAATGCAGATACCGATAAATCGGGAAATATCGGCCGATAATATCGCCCGTTGATATATCGGTCGGGCTCTAAATGAAATCCCCTTCCAATACCACCATGGATATAGAACCACTCTGCCAGCCACGCCAAATCACTTCTCCACCTGAACTTCAATATCCAATGGAAAATAATCAGCTGGATGCCAGCTGGACCAGCACCCTGAGCGATTGGGGGGGGGATATGGTCCTTTGCTCAAGAGCATCAGGAGGTGAAGTGGCATCTCTCCAGCTACCAATCCACACTCTACTACTTTGGTCCGTACAGGACTGGAACCAGCAACCCTTCGGTTCCCAACCCAACTCCTTCGGACTGAGTTTCTGCTCCTCAGGGGGTTTTAATCCAAACCTCCCATCTTTTCCTAAACTTAACTAGTCATTTTGTTGCCTAAACTTAACTGTCCTCGCCGCATGACGCTTACTTTTTCTGGCTAAGCTCCACTACCACGGCCCTGGAAATGACCTTTATGGGTGCACATTTTGTGGGGATGAAAATAATTCAGCAGAGGCCGGGATCTATAGACCAGAAAGGGGGACATCCATACTACCATAGAAGAGTTCTTTCTTCTGGTTTGCGGTTGCTTTTGCTGCCCATGAGGTCACTGAATGTTCCAATTACCATTTTAAATGAAGCGTGGTCAGAGAACAGCAGCATTGCAGATACTCCACTATTGACTCCGGCCACTCAGAAGGCCATTGTAGATCCCTGTCTAATAAGAAAAAAGAGGCAGTGACTTAAGTAGGAAAAAGATAAATAAAGAGATGAATCTTTGCCTTTTTAACATGATATTAGACGCTAGGGTAAAGAATATGAAAACGATTCACCACAAAGTAAATTGGCAGAAAACTGAAGGTTGTGGATGTGAATAGTTATCTGTGATTGGATAGTTCTCAGTGAAATGCACCTTGGGAAGCAAAGTTAACTTCTTTCTTTTTTAAATGTTTATGTCCGGTGTCGAACACGTCCCTCGCCCTCCGCTCTCTGTGTGTTGTCGTTCTCAAAATCACTCCGCAACAGGACACAACAACAACAACCACTGTTGTTGTAGCAAGCTACACGCTGAAAATGTCAAGTTTTGAAGAACATTTGGATCGTGCAACAAGGCAGGCCTGATTGGTTCGTTATGGGAAAGATTGTGAAGATTTACAAAAAATAGCCTAGCCTGACAAGCCAGACCCACATCCAGATGTTGGGTCTGGGAACCCCCCATTGGCTGGGCTCAATCCGAGGGGCGGGATTAACGGTTGTCTTTCAGATTCCCTCTGCCTGCAATAGGACAGCGCTCCAACCAACCAGAGCAAGGCTGGTTGATAGATTCTCAGCAGAACTCCGAACACATCTTCCTTTTTTAAGAATGACTTCAGAGATTAACTCCGAGTCTTCCAGAGTCGCGGCCAAAGCCGATTCCAAAGACAGTCTTCTTTGTTTTCAAGTAGCAGGGAATTCACGCAGAACCGTTGCAACTCTGCCGTCCTAATGTTAAGCCCGCCCACTGACTCTGTACACGATCTGATTGGCCAGAATTTGGCTTTTGGTTGGCACAAACCAATGGAGAGTTGCTAGACTGTCACTGCTCTGTACCTCTAGGGTACAGAGCAGCAACGTTACTGTAATGTGACAACAGTTGACTTTATTTAATATTGTATGTGGCGTTCGTTTTTCTTTTGCGTGGTGCAAATGTTTCAACCAAAACAAGTTTCTTCCCGAGACTATTTTGCAGAGTATACCGTTGCTTAGCGCCGCCAAGACGATTGTGATTGGTTTAAAGAAATGTAAGCAACCTAGAGTTTTTGTATGTGTGATTGGTTCTGATGATTAAAATGTTGTGTTCTTCCAAGCCTTAACATGCTCCAACTATCAGTCACCTGACATTGTCTATGAGAAAATGAATGAACTGGACTTTTATACGGAGGCATAAACTATAAATGTGGATCATTGATTATGATAAAAGACAAAATGGAAGTCAGATTTTTAGGCGACAAGAACACTTGGGGTTTGGGTTTTAATTTAATGTCCATAATTTGATGCAAATTGCTTCCTTCCCACCCAGAAGAAGTGAAAATAAAACCTACGGTTTGTCCTCGTGTTGATGCAGGGTTGCACTTGTTAACCTCAGTTACGTCTGCAGCCGCTGCTGTCACCCAAGATTCAGCCCTCCAACATCCAAACAGGGCTTACCACAGCTGCTCATCCTAAATATAGCCCAACAAGGGATACTTACACCAGATCCCTTGGATCTGAAAATGAGTGGTTATGGCTTTTTGCAGGGCAACCGTCAAGTCAGCAGGAACAGAAAAAATCAGTCTGTTATCAGAAGTGAGGGGCAGTTATTTGCAACATTTTGAGACGATGGAGAAGAGCAATACAGCCTGTAGAAAGGACCGAGATCAGGCAAAATGGATGTTAAAATGGAGCATGTAACACGTTGGCTGATAAGATTTCCAAATCTGTCTCTGGAATATTTGAAGAATTCAGATGCTGCTTTCTCTGTTGGAAAAATCAATTAAATAGGCATTCTAAGCCAGCATGGGAACCATTTATACGTTGGGGTCAAGCAATTATGTTAAAGGGATACTTCACCAATCAGCATTAAGCTTTGTGTCAGTAGAAACCCAGTAGTATTTTTGAATGACTGTGCTTCCATCCCTCATGTCCCCCTGAGACGAGAGATCTCTGTATTGTGTGTCTGGGAAAAAATAACTCTGATGACATGAAACTCGTCATTTTGCATCTTCAGAGGCATTTTTGCCCAGAGGTATTGAATTACAAGCCGGCATGTTTTCAACCCACCCATAGAGGGTTGGACCCGAAGCGAGCTGAAGCGAGTTGAGTGTCAGCCATCTTGGAGCTAAGCTCCAGCTTAGCTAACGCTTTTCAGCAGCAAACGTTATTGCACCTCAACTCAAACTGCACATGTGTACCACCGGGACAGTGTCTTCTGGCGACAGGCAGATAGTGAGGACATGTTTTTTACAGTGTGTTCTGGGGACAGGCAGCTAGAAGATAGTGAGATGTTTTTTACAGTGTGTTCAGGGGACAGGCAGCTAGCAGATAGTGAGGAGATGTTTTTTACAGTGTGTTCAGGGGACAGGCAGCTAGCAGATAGTGAGGAGATGTTTTTTACAGTGTGTTCTGGGGACAGACAGCTAGCAGATAGTGAGGAGATGTTTTTTACAGTGTGTTCAGGGGACAGGCAGCTAGCAGATAGTGAGGAGATGTTTTTTACAGTGTGTTCAGGGGACAGGCAGCTAGCAGAT
This sequence comes from Percina caprodes, assembly GCA_013375575.1. NCBI lineage: Eukaryota > Metazoa > Chordata > Actinopteri > Perciformes > Percidae > Percina > Percina caprodes. The sequence goes on from JABXJD010000027.1 coordinate 628,420, forward strand.
AGTGAGGAGATGTTTTTTACAGTGTGTTCTGGGGACAGACAGCTAGCAGATAGTGAGGAGATGTTTTTTACAGTGTGTTCAGGGGACAGGCAGCTAGCAGATAGTGAGATGTTTTTACAGTGTTTTCAGGGGACAGACAGCTAGTGAGAAGATGTTTCCTGTATGTGACAAAAAATGTTGTAGCCTAAATAACACGTGACATCGCTTAGAGCACCTTTTAAGTTTAGCTTTGTAACAGCTCAGTGTGTAACGCGTCCTCTGAACGCAGCTTTGTGTCCGTGTAACTCTACTCTGTAGCTGTCGGCTGTGTACGCTGTTGTGGAACATGATCTATATTGAGTTGACTCTGCTGTCTGCTCCTGCAGTGCAACCGACTGACGGAGGAGAGAGACGAGGCCGAGAGACAACTCAAACACATCAAGAGAGGTGAGTCCAGCTTCCATCATCACACAACTTTATGTTAGATGTGTAGTCCAGGCAATGGCGTAATTTGGGGATTTTGGGTTGAGATCACCACTTTTGTTTTTATTTTGTTTTTTTTTATAAAGAATATTGTTCAGGTATTTTTAGGCCTTTGACCGGACATGCAGCAAAAGACAGCAGGTTGGAGTCAAACCCGGGCTCCCCCTGCGTCAAGGAGTAAACCTCTATATATGGGCACCCGCTCTACCAACTGAGCTATCCGGGCGCTCAGATCTCCACTTCTAAGCAAAATTCTAATGTTGAGCATATCAAACACTTCATTTCCTGCTTTCTGGGGATTGTTTCTGCAACAATTTGTGCCATTTCTGCATCAAGTTATGGTTCAAATGTGTGTACTTATGTAAAGGAAATAGGTTTTGGGGAGTGGGTTGCTGGCCAGTTTTGATTATTTTGGTTACAACCCCCCCATTCCCCTTGTAAATTATGAGTTCAGAGTTCAGGACTCACAAATCGTCATAGGTAAATCCAAATCTAGACCCTTTTTAGCCACATTAATGGTGCAGCTCTGGTTCTGGTTGAACTTTGGTTCAATCTAAGATATCGCAACAACTATTTTGAGCACATGAAGTGGTTTCGATGCGTCAAAAAATACGTCTCTCTTGAAACGTAAGTGATGTTGCAGTTTAGTTGTATGGGAATGTCATTTTTAGGAGACAGATCTTGTTTTTTGACCCATCTGGATCTTTTTCAGGCGTGTTTCAAGATGCTAAACGTGCCAAAGAGCGTTGTGTGGAATCAATCATGTTATTTTGGGTAATTAAAAAGAACATTGATATAGGAAAACGGGTCAGTTTGACCCGAGGACAACATGAGGGTTAAACTTGAAATATGAGTCGCTCTACGTCCTGATCCACAGTCACCCTAAAGAGATCTGGATCTCAGCTCTCTTGTTACTTTTTTAAAAGTTTTCACAGCTCATAAAAACAATCGCCAAAACAATGAAAAAAGACCCAAATTGTAGTAAACAGGAAATATCCAGTTCTTGTCCAATTATCCATTTTATAAAAATTAAATTCACCCCTCTACATATAGTCAATGAGATATCATGTAGCACGAAGCAACCGGCACATCACCTACAATCAGACAGAAGACACCCTCCTTCCTTCCCTCCTTCCTTCCCTCCCTCCCCCTAACACCTTTCGTCCTCACCTTTGTGGACACCTTGTCCTCTAAATGGGTGTGTTTAAGAGAGGAGGGCAGGGGAGGATGTGCCTGTTTCCTTGGCGACTGTCAGGTTCAGTTTGCCAACAGTAGGCGAGCCTTTTGTGTTTTTGAGGAGTTCAACTTCTGAAATTAGCCGGTCTAAATATTAGGACGGAGGCTCATAACGCTTCTGTCGTGACTATTCACACAGGTAAGAGAACGTCATTATTAATAATGGGATATGAAAGCTAGTAGGCGTTGAGTGGTGTCAGGTGTTGAGGGTTAATGTGAGGGAGGTTTTGTTTCGTAGAGGAAATAAAAGAAGCTTAAAGCTGCATATTATTATTATTATTATTATTATTATTATTATGATATTGACTTATAAGGTTAAATGAGTTCTGCTAAATATCAGTAAGTGAGCATAATTTCTTTGCTTTGGTAATATGTATCCTGTGTAGTTAGTTTGTCAATTGATGGAACAGGAATTGGATATTAACAACTTTAATAATTAAAATTGTATTGTAAAACTATATATTCTTTCTTAAATGATGACACACATTCACAGTTGATGTTTGTGTGTCCACTTTACACCAGATAACGAGTTTTTCTGTCATAAAAGAGGTCAGTTGAGTCACTTGTCTGTTCAAAAGGTAACCAGAGAAGCTTGCAGTCTCCACCCGGTGTTCTCCTCGGTGTGACGTTACAAATACCTAAACTGTTTGGACAGGACAGGAGGACAGGAGGACAGGAGGACAGGAAGACAGGAAGACGATGGACGGTGGTTTGGAGACAAGTTAGGCCAGTAGACTTGAAATATCTCACCTTTTGAATGGATTGCCATTTGATTTGGTTCAGATGTTCCTGTCGCTTTAAGGATGAATTGTAATCACTTTGGTGACCTAACACTTTATTAAGAGCCATCACCAAGGCATGATTTTAATGTGTCCATTAATTTAGTTTATGAATAATAAGGACATCAGCCGCTTTGTGTTTCACGTGACAGACACGGAAGTTGCAAATCCACTGTTTGGCTGCTGTGTTCAATTTGCTTCTAAACCCGGCGCTCTTCCTGGTTTTAGATTCTTTGGTTTGTTCAAATATGTCCAGCTGATGTTTTCTTCTAGTCGTCCTTAACCATTGCATATCACAGCCCGGTCTTTAATATTTATGTTCATATTAGACAAATCTGCTGTGGTGATTTACAGAATGTCCACCGTCATTCTCTGCTAATGGAGGAAGGATTGTCTTCCATATACGTCCACTATTAGGTCTGGCTAAGGGTTTGTTCTGTCAGCATTGTTCAGTGGAGGTCAAGGATGAAGTACAGATGCAATGGATTTTTGGTTCACTGACATAAATATACTATTAACCCTCATGTTGTCCTCAGGTCAAATTGACCCGTTTTTTCCTATATTAATGTTCTTTTTAATTCCCCAAAATAACATGATTGATTCCACACAATTGATTTTGCCAAGTACAAATCTCTACTTTCACTAATTTTGGGGCGTCTTATTCAATTTTATAGCATTTGAAAAACAAATGGAAGTGTTTTTGAAATAGTATTGAGAGTAAAAGTTGACATATTCCAGTCTGTGATTATCATCAACATCCATTCCTTTAATTTTAGTCTCAATAATTCCTAATTTCTGCTTGTCTAACTCAAACATTAGGTGTAATTTCCTATAAATGAGGTTTATTGACCATAAATTCCAAAAATATCTGTAAAACTAAAGTTAATAAATTAGTGTTACGTATAGTATTAAAAACGTCAAAAAAGTGACAAACATTGAAAAAAAGAAGCTTCAAAAGTGTTGGAAAAAAGGGACAGAAATGTAAGGAAAAAGTTAAAAACATTGATAAAAAGCATCAACAAGGGTTAAATTACTTGGAAATAAAACCGCAGGTAAAAGTTGGATGTGAAACATGAAGACATTTAAATTGTTGGATTGTTCAAATATGTCACAGTAATGGACATGTTGATCTTAGCGTTCAAAGGGACAGTAAAAAGTGAAATTAAAAGATGAAACACTGGAAGATAAGCAGACGATAAGCCCATCGGTTTGAACTCAAACCCCAAATTTGTTGTCGGAAACGTGTCAAAAAGTTGTCTGCAACAGCAAAAAACTGGACCTGGAGTCGCTTGAGTCAGCGGGAACGCTGATCCTCCTTTTCATTGTGGGTCCCGTCATCAAGTTCAGTCTTTCACTCATTCACTAATTTATTCATTCACTGCCTCTCCCCAAAGAACACAGCAGTCACTCTTGTCATGTTATTTCTATGAATTATTAAAAAACCTCCTGCCATGAATTATTCAGCAGCAGAAAATGGAGGAAGGATGAGTGTGAGAGGAGGGTTACAACTCCTGCCTCCTCCTCCATTGTCCACTTTCCACTTTTTACCTGCTAGCCTGCTAGCCTAGTCCTTAACTTGCTTGTTAGCATCAAAATGGCTCCATAGGAGGTACACTTTGTAGAGGCTCGCTTAGCCCCTCGGCACAAACAGAGCCCTTTGGAACGACTATGGACATCAATCCTATCGGTTAGGTAGCTTACAGACCTTTCAGTAACAGTTGCATAAATCCATTGCATCTGTACATCATCGTTGGCCTCCACTGAACAATGCTGACAGAACAAACCCTTAGCCAGACCTGACTAAAGATGAGTGTGGGAGGAGGGTTACAACTCCTGCTTGACTCTTTATCCACTGTCCACTTTTTCCCTGCTAGCCTCTTCCTTATGTGACGACCAAATGTTAATGGATGTAATGAGGGAGACTCTGCTCCTTTTCGCCGGCAGGTACTTCATTTCAGTCTTGTTTGAATCTCAAAGGTCAGACTGAGCGAGTTGGCCGCAGATTAATTGACTATTAAACAGTGAAAACATGACCTGACCCGGGACTCGTTCTTAAGATCTTTGGTAGCTTTTGAACGTTGTTGTTCCTTTTTCTTAAAGTAAAAACTGTCAGGAAGCAGGAGACAAAGCCGATGTCTCACAGTCTGGAGTTTATGCTTTGCATTAAGCCGAAGCAGCAGAACAGGAGCTGAGTGTCAAACGGGGTCTGACACTCAGTCTCTCTAAGTTTCAGATCAGATTCAAAGAGAAGAATCAGTAAGAGTGAGTAGGGCTGGGCGCCCAGGTAGCTCAGTTGGTAGAGCAGGCGCCCATATCTAGAGGTTTACTCCTCTACGCAGCGGGCCGGGGTTTGACTCTGACCTGCTGCATGTCATCCCCCCCCCCGCCCCCTTCATTTCTTCAGTTATCCTGTCAAACAAAGGCCTAAAAATGCCCCAAAAATAATCTTTAAAAACATTTAAAAGAGAGTGAGTAGGGCTGTGCACGTCATCAAATTTGAATCGCAATTAGGATTTTATCTCCTAACGACCACAAAAACAAAGTCATCGAGAAAAAACATTTATTCTACACATTGTGTTTTGCAAACTCTTATTTTGTCTCGTGTTCTGAATGTAAAAGAAACGGGAGAAATCTTACAGTTCAAGGGGTTTTCACTGTTAATTTGACATATTTTTTTTTTTGAGGTATATAAATGCGTCTTTGCAAAAGTCAATGAGTATTTGTGTAAAATAATCGGGATTCCAATATGGACCAAAATAATTAATAAATAAAATATTTTTTTCCTCATTACCGAGCAGCCCTAAGAGTGAGTTGCCACGATAGGAAACTGGAAAAAGAGATTTTGGAGAAAAAGATGCAGGTGATGCAAAGAAACCCCCCCCAAGGGAAGTTAATAAAAATAGTTTGCAGGCAGGAAATGAATCAAGATGACAAATCTGACAAAAACAAGATGACAAAAAAAAAGAAATGACACAGAAAGACACGAAATAGCCAAACAAGACCGAAAAGGCAGGTACAGAAATGTCTTTTGAGTATTATTTGTGACCCAGAGTGATTGACTGCATCTTACAGAAGTGCTGCACGTCATCTAATGCTACTGTAAGCGAACACATAGCTGGAAGCTAACTGTGATACCACTCAGCTGTACAGAACTGATAGCGCCTGTAGCGCCGTTAGCTTATGCAGCCTAGTTATTCAGTCTACTGTACTAAGATAAACGCCTGGGGCTGCACTATCTCTGCATCACAGTGCTTTCCCAAATACTGGAAGAACACGCTGAGAGCATGTGACGGAGCCCAAAACCCCTGAGTGACCTGACAGGCTGCATCTCATAACGCTTATTTGATAGCTCCTTGACTTCTCGGTCCTCGGAAGTTCTCCTATCCCTCCTTGGTGAAGTCATTGGTGTGTAAAAGTGTGTGAGTGTTTATCTGATGAGCAGGTGGCACCTTGTACGACAGCCTCGGCCACAGTGTGTGAATGGTGAATGGTTCATATAAGAACACATAGACTATATAAGGACACATAGACTATATAAGAACACATAGACTATATAAGAACACATAGACTATATAAGAACACATAGACTATATAAGGACACATAGACTATATAAGAACACATAGACTATATAAGAACACATTGACTATATAAGAACACATTGACTATATAAGAACACATAGACTATATAAGAACACATAGACTATATAAGAACACATTGACTATATAAGAACACATAGACTATATAAGAACACATTGACTATATAAGAACACATTGACTATATAAGAACACATAGACTATATAAGAACACATAGACTATATAAGAACACATTGACTATATAAGAACACATTGACTATACAGGTAAAAGCCAGGAAATTAGAATATTTTGAAAAACTTGATTTATTTCAGTAATTGCATTCAAAAGGTGTAACTTGTACATTATATTTATTCATTGCACACAGACTGATGCATTCAAATGTTTATTTCATTTAATTTTGATGATTTGAAGTGGCAACAAATGAAAATCCAAAATTCCGTGTGTCACAAAATTAGAATATTGTGTAAGGGTTACATTTTGAAGACACCTGGTGCCACAAAGTAATCAGCTGATTAACTCAAAACACCTGCAAAGGGCTTTAAATGGTCTCTCAGTCCAGTTCTGAAGCCTACACAAACATGGGGAAGACTTCAGATTTGACAGCTGTCCAAAAGGCGACCATCGACACATTGCACAAGGAGGAAAGACACAAAAGGTTATTGCTGAAGAGGCTGGCTGTTCTCAGAGCTCTGTGTCCAAACACATTAATAGAGAGGCAAAGGGAAGGAAAAACTGTGGTCAGAAAAAGTGTACAAGCGATAGGGATCACCGCGCCTAGTCAAGATTGTGAAAAAAGGGTGTGGACAGCTGCTGGAGTCAGTGCTTCAAGATCCACCACCAAGAGACGCTTGAAAGACATGGGTTTCAACTGCCGCATACCTCGTGTCAAGCCACTGTTGACCAAGAAACAGCGCGAAAGCGTCTCACCTGGGCTAAGGAAAAAAGAGCTGGACTGCTGCTGAGTGGTCCAAAGTCATGTTTTCTGACGAAAGCAAATTTTGCATTTCCTTTGGAAATCGAGGTCCCAGAGTCTGGAGGAAGACAGGAGAGGCACAGGATCCACGTTGCCTGAAGTCTAGTGTAAAGTTTCCACCATCAGTGATGGTTTGGGGTGCCATGTCATCTGCTGGTGTCGGTCCACTCTGTTTCCTGAGATCCAGGGTCAACGCAGCCGTCTACCAGCAAGTTTTAGAGCACTTCATGCTTCCTGCTGCTGACCTGCTCTATGGAGATGGAGATTTCAGGTTCCAACAGGACTTGGCGCCTGCACACAGCGCAAAATCTACCCGTGCCTGGTTTACGGACCATGGTATTTCTGTTCTAAATTGGCCAGCCAACTCCTGACCTTAGCCCCATAGAAAATCTGTGGGGTATTGTGAAAAGGAAGATGCAGAATGCCAGACCCAAAACGCAGAAGAGTTGAAGGCCACTATCAGAGCAACCTGGGCTCTCATAACACCTGAGCAGTGCCAGAAACTCATCGACTCCATGCCACGCCGCATTAATGCAGTAATTGAGGCAAAGGAGCTCCAACCAAGTATTGAGTATTGTACATGCTCATATTTTTCATTTTCTTACTTTTCAGTTGGCCAACATTTCTAAAAACTCCCTTTTTTGTATTAGCCTTAAGTAATATTCTAATTTTGTGACACACGGAATTTTGGATTTTCATTTGTTGCCACTTCAAATCATCAAAATTAAATGAAATAAACATTTGAATGCATCAGTCTGTGTGCAATGAATAAATATAATGTACAAGTTACACCTTTTGAATGCAATTACTGAAATAAATCAAGTTTTTCAAAATATTCTAATTTACTGGCTTTTACCTGTATAAGAACACATAGACTATATAATAACACATAGACTATATAAGAACTCATAGACTATATAAGAACACATTGACTATATAAGAACACATAGACTATATAAGAACTCATAGACTATATAAGAACACATTGACTATATAAGAACACATAGACTATATAAGAACACATTGACTATATAAGAACACATAGACTATATAAGAACACATAGACTATATAAGAACACATAGACTATATAATAACACATAGACTATATAAGGACACATAGACTATATAAGAACACATTGACTATATAAGAACACATTGACTAGCCTATATAAGAACTCATAGACTATATAAGAACACATAGACTAGCCTATATAAGAACTCATAGACTATATAAGAACACATAGACTATATAAGAACACATAGACTATATAAGAACACATAGACTATATAAGAACACATAGACTATATAAGAACACATAGACTATATAAGAACTCATAGACTATATAAGAACACATAGACTATATAAGAACACATAGACTATATAAGAACACATAGACTATATAAGAACACATTGACTATATAAGAACTCATAGACTATATAAGAACACATAGACTATATAAGAACACATAGACTATATAAGAACTCATAGACTATATAAGAACACATAGACTATATAAGAACACATAGACTATATAAGAACACATAGACTATATAAGAACACATTGACTATATAAGAACTCATAGACTATATAAGAACTCATAGACTATATAAGAACACATAGACTATATAAGAACACATAGACTATATAAGAACACATAGACTATATAAGAACACATAGACTATATAAGAACTCATAGACTATGTGCTATATAAGAACACATAGACTATATAAGAACACATTGACTATATAAGAACACATAGACTATATAACAACACATAGACTATATAACAACACATAGACTATATAACAACACATAGACTATATAACAACACATAGACTATATAACAACACATAGACTATATAACAACACATAGACTATATAACAACACATAGACTATATAAGAACACATTGACTATATAAGAACACATTGACTATATAAGAACACATTGACTATATAAGAACACATAGACTATATAAGAACACATAGACTATATAAGAACACATAGACTATATAAGAACACATAGACTATATAAGAACACATTGACTATATAAGAACACATAGACTATATAAGAACACATAGACTATATAAGAACACATAGACTATATAACAACACATAGACTATATAACAACACATAGACTATATAACAACACATAGACTATATAACAACACATAGACTATATAACAACACATAGACTATATAACAACACATAGACTATATAACAACACATAGACTATATAAGAACTCATAGACTATATAACAACACATAGACTAACTGCCGCTGATACAACTGAGCTGTGACGGAGGTCCGAACACAACTAGCAACCAAGGGGATCCGCCTCTCCTCTCTAAGCGGAGCGCCTATGGTGCCATTTAAATGCTATGAAGCCATCACCTGCAGTTAGCATTCCATTGACTGCCATTCATTTTGGTGCCACTTTGACAGCGAATAACTTTACATCTGAAGCGTTTTAAGACTCTATTTGTTGGTTGTTTATTTCTAAAGAAACATGACAATGTATAAAAGGCTCCGTTACCTTGTAGCTCACATTATGGCTCCGTAGTAGACGTTTTTATAAAAATAGGCTAACGATTGTGTCACAACCACGCGACTTACTGTCACACCGTATTGTCAGGAGAAGCACGCAGACAGTTTTGACTTACATCAGCTGTTTAGGTTTAATTAATAATGTTAACTAGCATGTTAGTTAGCAGTAATTAGCCTGTGCCTATGTTAATGTTAACTAGCATGTTAGTTAGCAGTAATTAGCCTGTGTCTATGTTAATGTTAACTAGCATGTTAGTTAGCAGTAATTAGCCTGTGTCTATGTTAATGTTAACTAGCATGTTAGTTAGCAGTAATTAGCCTGTGCCTATGTTAATGTTAATTAGCATGTTAGTTAGCAGTAATTAGCCTGTACCTATGTTAATGTTAACTAGCATGTTAGTTAGCAGTAATTAGCCTGTGCCTATGTTATTGTTAACTAGCATGTTAGTTAGCAGTAATTAGCCTGTGCCTATGTTATCTCCTAACATATACCTACCTCTCCGTCTCTGCTGATGGGGAATGATTGAGATTTCTCTTGCACAGCTACCAGAAGACTTACAGCTTTCAGACAGGTTGCTACGTCACATCTACGTCTTCCAGCTCAGTTGGAGGCTGCGCAGTAACGCTCAGCATCACCGGGAAAGAGCTTCTAATAGACTCCACTGGTCTCCGTCTAGAGCAACGGGACCTGGTGGTCCATTTCTTTAACTGTCTATGCTAGCAACTGCCGCTCTGCGTCCTGGAGCTCGTGGCCAGCCGGTGTCACGTGACCTGCCGACAGTCTCCTTGATACTGTAATATATCATACATTTTGGCGTGCAAACCCTTTCCTACGATATCACACGGACCCATTCATGAGAATGTGTTGGAAAATGGTACAACGAGCATTTTAGATATGTAGGCAAACAAAGAGAGACAAAATCATTTTCAGATAGGGACATTTGAATTGATTCATTTTTGGTTTTGACTATGAAATATATTATAAAACTGTACTGGAAGTGTTCTGCAACTGCTGTGGCGTTCATTTTAGTTTTTCCATCCAAAGTCCCCCAAATGCACGACGACTCGTATTTACGAGCTTAAGAGAAGCACTTGAAGGCAGGATTAGTTCAGCTATTGTTCACAGCTTAGCTCATTTAATGTTCCAGCTTAAACTCCACTGGCGGTAATACTCACATCCTTTTATGTTGGAAGTCTTTGTTAGGAAAGTGTGTGTGTGTGTGTGTGTGTGTGTGTGTGTGTGTGTTTCTGCTTGGAAATATTGATTGAACAACACGATGTAATACTAATGAAACATTACATTGATTATTAGTTTTACTTGTTTTTATTTGAAAATGTTTTAATTTTTGTATTTCTGAACACAATACACATTTTCGATAGAGTCAGTCGGCCACTTTATTAAAAAAACATTCCAGTGCTGGTTCAGTCGTATCAGAATTAGTCGATTAGTCGAGATAGTCGCCATGGAAACGTTAATTGGTCATGCAACGAGGGCTGGGAAGAACAGACAACCAAGTGAAAGTACTCTGATCCAATGGAAATGACAATTGTCAGATTGACAGCACTCTAGCCCAATGGATTGGGGTGGGGGGGGCACCTCCCCCCCCCCTTTAGCCGTTTTAGGTGGAGTGGAAGCGTTAAGCAGCACTGGCAGGTTGGCTTGTGTGCTAATTCCTCGTCCATCTTTTTGAAACCGTTTGAACACTCTGTGGTGGGATTTCACTCGCGTTACTCATGGATGACTGTGCTTATCGTTGGGTAATCCTCCAAATCGTCTGTTAATAGCATGCGTCGTCACTGAAGAGGCCCCCAGCAGCGTTCTGTTTTTAGCCTGTCGGATCGTTACAGGTTTTAAGGGCACGCCAGTTCTCTACACGAAGCTCCGAAACTCGGATCAGTCTCTGACCCACAACAGTTTCTGACAGGAGACGCAGGGCTGCAGGACAAACTGTCTCAATGAGAGGAAACTCTCATGTCGCGTCCGCTTTTGTCAGTTATGTTGTGTAATGGCAACTGGCAATTTCATTCATAAAGCAGCTTTCATTAAGCATAAAGATAAACCTTTTACCCTTTACAAAACAAAATATAAAAAAACACAAGCCCTATAAAAAGCCTTCTCCACACTCAAATAAATCCGTAAAATCACTCATTACCCGGATGGTGTCCCACAATTAAAAATGGAGGGTTAGTGTGTAGCTTCAGTAAAAATACTTTAATATTTTCTGTTATTAAAAATTCTCTCATAAAAAGCTGCTCATGTCTGCAAGGAATCTGTTTGACATCAGCGGAAAGTTAACCGTTTTTAATACAATGATGATTGGAAAATATGATTGAAAACCTTTTGTTAACTTGTTATATTTACTTGGCCAATGTGGCGTTTTACTTGCCCCTGGGCCATAGGGCCATAACCCTTATTGTTTACCCCTGGGGTGTTTTTTTTGGGGGGGGGATTCTCCAGTGTTCCCCTGTGATGGCACCAGCTTTTTGGTTTCTCTAGTAAAAACAAAGTAGAATGAAAACAGAACTATAAATAGCAGAACGTATGACCCGCTCTCCTCCAGCTGTGCAGCCGAGCAGAGGACGATGTGCTGTGGCATGTGGGGGTGGGGGAGAGATATTTCACTTTTGTTTTCATATTTGTCATACACTGCAAATTATTTGGTTCTTAGCAAGATTAAAAAACTTAGATTTCAAGTGTTAGATTATTTATCTTGTTTTAAGAGATTCATTTCTTATTGTAAGTGTTCCACTTTCCATTATAATCTTAAATCAATTAAGCTTGTCAAGTGAAATGATCTTGCTGCATGGACACATCATTTTACATGTTTTGAGTACCTTTTCCCTCAGATTTAGTGTGTTTATCTTGTTTTTAGACACCTCTAATATTGTGTTATTGTTCATATAAGAGTTTATTGTGTTTTATCCAAATATTTGGACAGACTGTATGTTGATGCATTGGCAGCATTGTTTTTTAAACTTTCAAGGAAAGGCAGTTTTATTTGTAAAGCCCTTTTCAGCAGTAGTGCAATTCAAAGTGCTTTACATAAAACATCAAACATATTAAAAATTATATAAAAAGTATACTTGTTGTACATAATACAAATTAACAACAGTAAATAAAAGTTAAAAACAATTAATCAAAACCAGGTTAAATACCATAATAAAAGAATAATATTCACAGTACAGTGCACATAATTAAACAAAGGCAGTATGGAAGAGGAAGGACTTCAGCTTGACTTAAAGGAGCAGAGCGTTGGTGCAGATCTACAGCAAACAGAGTTTGTTCCAGATATACGGAGCATAGAAACTGAACGCCACTTCCCCCTTGTTAGTTCTGGTTCTAGGGATGCCAAGCAGACCTGACCCTGATGACCTTAGAGGTCTCGGTGGTTCATACTTCACTAGATCTGATAGATAATTTGGCTCTAAACCATTTAGCGACTTGAAATCTATTCTTTGGGGCACAGGAAGCAAGTGTAAAGACTTCAGAATTGGACTGATGTCTATGCCATTAAAGCCCATTTAAGAGAGAGAGAGAGAGAGAGAGAGAGAGAGAGAGAGAGAGTGTGTCTGTCTCTGTCTGGGAGGGAATCACACCACCAAAGCTCATCCACAAAGCACATTAAACATTGAACGAGGGATTCAAAATAGATCCAGAAGCCTTTTCTCTCTTTTCCTCGCCACTCCATCCGAACAAAGAGCCTCGCTGCCACTGAGCTGACACATGAATATCATCACGGGGTTCAAAGGTCACTCGGTTAAATGTTTAATGCAGCAATATCTGTTCCCTCTAGCCCTTTTAGTTTAGTCTTCAAATCAGATAAAGGATATTTTTGTGTGTCTCAATTCGGATGCTTTTGGGAGTGTAGTACTCTGTGTACACTTGTGTCGTGCGTACATTTCGACAGGGTAGTATTGCACTGAAATGACTCTTCTTCTACTTCTTCTTTACTACTTTTTCTACTTCTTCTTCTACTTCTTCTTCTTCTTCAGTTTAATGGTAAATAAGCTGGTTTTCTCGCTAACTGACTGCAGTATAATGTTACTCATCGAAAAAAACATGTATATAATACATTTTAATTAGTCTTGCATAGCCAGACCTTCCTCCACAGCGCTGTGAACAAGGGTCAGGCAAACATTGCGGGATGGGAAAAAATGTGCTCTGGTTTATTGGCATTTCTTTAAACCAATCACAATCGTCTTGGGCGGCTAACCACCCGACGGAGCCACGGTGCCGCTGCAAAATAGCTCCATGAAGGAACTTGTTTTGGTGGAACATGTACGTTCAGAAGTAGTTTTAGTCGTGCAACAGAAACTCTGATTGGACAGAGAGTCTAGCTAGCTGTCTGGATTTACCCTGCAGAGACCTGAGGACCAGGTAACCATAGTCCTCAGATTGGACAGATAGTCTAGCTAGCTGTCTGGATTTACCCTGCAGAGATCTGAGGACCAGGTAACCATAGTCCTCAGATTGGAC